>ML267141.1:0-120796 GCA_005239495.1 Nicotiana undulata | reverse complement strand
TCCCCCTCTTAAACAAACGTTCGTCCTCGAACGGGTCTAGAAACATACCTGGAGTCTCAAACAAGTGAGGATACTTGCTCTGCATCTCCCGCTCGGTCTCCCAAGTAGCTTCCTCCACTGTACTTTCACTTATGCTATCTCCTTAGATCTCAGCTTTCTGACCTCACGAGCCAAAATTGCTACCGGCTCCACCTCATATGACATATCCCCTCGAGTTGAACTATGCTGAAGTCTAACACATGATACGGGTCACCAACATATTTCCTGAGCATCGACACATGAAATACCGGATGAACACTCTATAAACTGGATGGCAAGGCAAGCCTATAAGCCACATCTCCAACCTTCTAAAGTACCTCAAAAGGACCAATAAACCGTGGACTCAGCTTTCCTCTCTTTCCAAACCTCATAACACCCTTCATGGGTGATACCTTCAGCAGTACCTTATCACCTTCCATAAATGACACATCCTGGACCTTCCGGTCCGCATAACTCTTCTTCCTAGACTGCGCCGTGCGAAGTCGCTCCTAAATCAACTTCACCTTCTCCAACGCATCCTGAATCAAGTCTGTGCCCAATAACTTAGCCTCACCAGGCTCAAACCAACCAACCGGAGATTTGCACCTCCTACCATATAAAGCCTCGTATGGGGCCATCTAAATACTGAGCTGATAGCTGTTATTATATGAAAACTCCGTTAATGGCAGAAACCGATCCCACGAACCACCAAAATCAATCACACAAGCTCGTAACATATCCTCCAACATTTGAATAGTCCGTTCCGAGTGCCCGTCGGTCTGGGGATGAAATGCAGTGCTCAACTCTACATCAGTACCCATACCTTTTTGTACGGCCCTCCAAAACTGAGATGTGAACTGAGTACCTCTGTCAGAAATGATAGAAACTGGAACTCCATGCAACCGGACAATCTCCTTAATGTAATACCAGCTAACCGCTCTGAAGTATAAGTAGTACTGACAGGAATGAAATGCGCGGACTTGGTCAATCTATCTACAATGACCCAAATAGCATCAAAACCCTTCGAAGTCCATGGAAGCACAACTACAAAATCCATAGTAATCCGCTCCCACTTCCACTCCGGAATATCTAACCTTTGAAGCAAACCACCTGGTCTCTGGTGCTCATACTTGACATGCTGGCAGTTGAGACACCGTGCTACATACTCAATAATATCTCTCTTCATCTGCCTCCACCAATACTGCTGTCTCAGATCCTGATACATCTTCGCGGCACCCGGATGGATAGAATACCGCGAGATGTGAGCCTCTGCTAATATCAACTCTCGAATACCCTCTACATTGGGCACGCAAATACGGCCCTGCATCCTCATAACTCCATCATCACCAATAGTCACATCTCTGGCATCACCCCGATGAACTCTATCCTGAAGAACTAATAAGTGCCGGTCGTCATACTGTCTTGCCCTAATCTGATCAAATAAAAAAGACCGAGAAGCCATACTAGATACCACCCGTGGAGGATCTGACAAATCCAATCTCACTAACTGACCCGCTAAAGCCTGAACATCAAGGGCTAAAGGTCGCTCTGCTGCTGAAAGGTAAGCTAGACTTCCCAAACTCTCGGATCTGCGACTCAAGGCATCGGCCACCACATTGGCCTTCCCCGGATGATACAAAATAGTCAAGTCATAGTCCTTGAGAATCTCCAGCCATCTCCTCTGACGCAAATTCAAGTCTTTCTGCCTTAGCAAATACTGCAAGCTACGATGATCGGTGTAAATCTCACACTGCACTCCATACAAATAATGCCGCCAAATCTTTAAGGCATGAACAATGGCAGCTAACTCAAGATCGTGCACTGGGTAGTTCTTCTCGTGCACCTTCAACTGTCTAGACACGTAGGCAATCACCCTACCGTCCTGCATCAATACAGCTCCCAAGCCAAATCTAGAAGCATCACAATAGATCGTATAAGAACCCGAACCACTAGGTAGGACCAACACCGGAGCTGTGGTCAATGCTGACTTAAGCTTCTGAAAGCTCTCCTCACACTCGTCAGACCATCTGAATAAAACACCCTTGTGAGTCAATCTAGTCAATGGTGAAGCAATAGAAGAGAATCCTTCTACAAAACGACGGTAGTAACCCGCCAAACCGAGGAAACTCCGAATCTCTGTGGCTGAAAACGGTCTGGGCCAGCTCTATATCGCCTCAATCTTCTTCGGATCAACCTGAATACCTTCACTAGACACCACGTGCCCTAAGAAAGCTACTGAACCAAGCCAAAACTCACACTTAGAGAATTTTGCATAAAGCGTCTCCTCCCTCAATCTCTACAACACAATCCTCAGGTGCCGAGCATGCTCTTCCTGGCTACAGCAATATACCAGGATGTCATCAATGAACACAATGACGAACAAATCAAGGTAAGGCTGAAACACATTGTTCATCAATTGCATGAACGCTGCTGGGGAATTGGTCAGCCTGGATGACATAACCAGAAATTCATAATGACCATATCTGGTCCTGAAAGCGGTCTTCAGAATGTCAGAATCTCGAATCTTCAACTGATGATACCCCGACCTCAAGTCAATATTGGAGAATACCTTAGCTCCTTGAAGCTGATCAAATAAGTCATAAATATGAGGCAACGGATAACGATTCTTCACCGTAACCTTATTCAGCTACCTGTAATCAATACACATGCGCATCGAACCATCCTTTTTTTTTCACAAACAACACTGGCGCACCCCAAGGCGACACACTAGGCCGAATGAACCCCTTATCTAAGAGTTCCTGAAGTTGCTCTTTTAGTTCTTTCAACTCTGTTGGTGCCATTTGGTAAGGTGGAATAGATATAGGATGAGTATCTGGCACCAGGTCAATACCAAAATCAATATCCCTGTCAGGTGGCATGCCTGGCAGTTTTGCAGGGAACACATCCGGAAAAACACGGACTACGGGAACGAAATCAATAGAAGGAGTCTCACTACTAACATACCTTACAAAAGCAAGATAAGATTCACACCCTTTCTCAACCATACGCTGAGCCTTTAAATAAGAGATCACTCTGCTAGGCACATGCTCTATAGACCCTCTCCACTCAACTCTCGGAACTCCGGTCATAGCTAAGGTAACGGTTTTAGCGTGACAATCAAGAATAACATGACATGGGGATAACCAATCCATGCCCAGAATTACATCAAAATCGACCATACTCAGTAACATCAAGTTCACTCGGGTCTCCATACCCCCAATAGATATAAGACACGACTGATAAACACGGTCCACATCAATAGTATCACTCACCGGAGTCGAAACATGAACAAAAGTAACTAGAGACTCACAGGGCATATTTAGAAAATGAGCAAAATAGGATGAGACATAAGAGTACGTGGAACCGGGGTCAAATAAAGCCAAAGCATCACTGTGACATACTGAAATAGTACATGTAATCACCTCATCTGACGCCATAGCATCAGGCCTAACCAGAAGTGCATAAATACGTGGCTGGCCTCCACCTGCTCGACCTCCCCCTCTAGGACGGCCTCTAGCTGCCTGACCACAACCCCTAGCGGCCTGGGTAGGTGGTGAAGTGAATGGGGCTGAAGCTGAGGGCTGGACCCTCTGCTGGGATGAACTAATAGGACGACCGGGACACTACCTCCACCCATGTCCGAACTCTCCACACTCATAACAACTACCTGAAGCCGGAGATGAAAGTTGACGAGAACCTCTGCCACCTTGATGATCACCAAACAAAACATGCATAGAAGAGCCCTGATAGGATGATGCTCGGGCGGAGCTCTGAGCTGGGAGGGCACTAAAAGATGAACATCCCTGATGAGAATTTTGAGGACCCTGCCCCAAAGATACACCACTGTAAGCTGGGCGAACTGGCTGTGGAGGTCTAAATGAATGACCTTTGTTAGGATGAAAATTACCTCTGGGAGGAGAACCACTGAAATTACCTGATCCCCGAGGCCTCTTAGCCTCCCTCTCCTCACGATCTTGCCTACGAACCGACTCAATGTCCCGAGCAATGTCAACAACCTACTCAAATGTAGCTCCAGACACCCTCTCTCTGGTTATCAAGATCCGAAGCTGATAAGTAAGACCATATACAAACCTCCTAATCCTCTCCCTGTCCGTAGGGACAATCTCAGAAGCATGTTTAGCCAACTTAGAAAACCTCATCTCGTATTGAGTAACTGACAACTCTCCCTGACGCAACTGCTCAAACTGTATGCGTTGCTGCTCTCTGTGTGACTGAGGAACATACTTCTCCAAAACGATCATGGAGAACTGCTGCCAAGTAAGAGGTGCTGAACCAACCGACCTACGCCTCTCGAATGACTCCCACCAAGTAAAAGCAGCACTCGCAAACTGAAATGTAGCAAACAAGACCCCACTGGTCTCCAAAATACCCGCAGTACGTAATATCCTCTGGAATTTATCAAGAAAACCTTGGGCATCCTCACCCTCTGTGCCGCTGAAAGTCGGAGGCTTAAGTCTGCTGAACCTTTCCAGTCTACGCTGCTCATCCTCTAGCATAGATGGAACTACAAAATCCTGGACTGGGATAACCAGTTGAGCTGGGTCTACCCCCGGTGTCTGAATACCCGGTATATCCTGCTCAGGTGTCCGGGCAACTGGAGTATGATTTCCTCCCCCGGCCTGAGCTGCAGTGGCAATAGTAGACATAGAAACTGCCTGAGCTAAACTGGAACACACCGTCAATATCTGAGCCAGGGTCTCCTGAAGACCCGGAATAACAATAGGCACTGCCGGTGCCTGAGCCTGTCCCGCTGGATCACCATCTGCGGGAACCTGATCCTGAACGATAAGGGGATCCTGGGGTACTGTCCCGACTACTGCGTGGACTGGTCTCCTACCTCTACCACGACCCCACCCCTTGTGAGTCTGGTCACCCTAATCGGTATTGCGTGTCCTCACAATCTATGAGAGAATGAAACAACATAAGTTTAGATTTCAAGAATCAATAGATTGGCACGAAAGCGTTCAAGAAATTAGAGATGTTTCCTAAACGTTCTGCAGGCTCTCGAAGATAAGTACAGACGTTTCCGCACCGATCCGCAAGACTCTACTGAACCTGCTCATGACCGTTGAGTCCTATGTAACCTAGTGCTCTCATACCAACTTGTCACGACCCCAAATCCTAACAGGCCGTGATGGCGCCTATCGTGGAACTAGGCTAGCCAACCATCACCTTACTAAGCATTTATTCAATTATAAAAGTTCACAATTTAATAATAAGAATGCAACCATAGCATAGAGTAATGTATTTAAGTCTTAGCGTCCCAATAATAGTCTAAACAAAACCTAAAAAAAATCTCCCAGAACTGGAGTCAATAGTCATGAGCATCTAAGAATAAATAAATCTAACTCTGCTAAAACTATAATATATGTTTCTGAATCAAATGCTAAAACTAAATAAAGAAGGCACGTGGAGAAGATGTGGACGCAGAACAACTACCTCGAAATCCCGTGAACTGCTGCTAACGAACAAGGCACCTACTGCTCCAAATTGGTACCTGAATCTGTGCACAGAGGCACATGGAGTCTTTATGAGTACGCCAACTCAGTAGTAATGAAAATAAATCACAGCCTGAGAATTATAAAACACACAACACAGATACACAATTCCGCAAAACCAGTAAAACACCAAGTCACCATGTAGTATTCATCAAATAATAAGTTCGAAATCAGTTTTCAAAAATTCCTTGAAAACAAGTGCAATATCAGTATATCTCAGTAAAATTCTCAGTAAAACCAGTTTGAAAACGAAGTAAATCATAGTTCGAAAACTTAGTAAAATCATCATAAATCTTCCCCTCGGGCCAAAATCATTTCTCATAACAGTTTCCCTCAAGCATTCCCTTAATCACTCAATATCGATCATCACTCAGTATCAAACATCACTCAGTATCAGCCCCGTGGGCAATCATCATCACTCAATCGGTACCGGCGGTCACTAGGGGTGTGTACAGACTCCGGAGGGGCTCCTACAGCCCAAGCGCAATAATAACATAAGGCCTAAAAGCTTCCTCACCACTCTCCTGAGGCCTAAAAGCCTCCTCACCACATTCCTGAGGCCTAAAAGCCTCCTCACCACACTCTAGAGGCCTGAAAGCCTCCTCACCACACTCCTGAGGCCTGAAAGCCTCCTCACCACACTCCTGAGGCCTGAAAGCCTCCTCACCACACTCCTGAGGCCTGAAATCCTCCTCACCACTCAGTCAGACACTCTCAATTTGCCCTTAGGCCATAAACATACAGGGTTCTCGACCAGAAACAGTGTTTCATTTTTCAATAAATAGTATCAAAATACTCTAAGTGTCAAAACAATTTATCAGGAAAAGACTGAGTGTAAAATCATAGCATATCAGTGAGGAAAATATAGTAAACATAACCCCCGAGGGGTAAACGAATCGGCACTAGGCCCCAAACATGGCTTACAGCCTAAAACATATCATAATATATAAATACTAATTAAGAAAAGGCTTAAAAATCGGTTTCACAACTCAACAGTCACCTAAATAGGAAGGATATTTCCAAAGTTCCAACCTTTTCATTTCAAAACCCGTGAAAGGGTGAATTGTCCGGGGTTTCATACCCTCAGGACAGGATTTAAAGACATTACTTACCTCAAAACTAGCCCGGAACTATTACACAACACGCTTGCCTCTCGAATCAACCTCTGAAGGCTCCAAATCTACCAAGTTCAGATTTTTATCATCAATATGTGCTTAAGGAACAATTTTCAATCGAAAGATATCAAATTTAACCCAAAAATCCGTAACCGGTCAAAACCCGACCCCCGGGCTCGCATCCCGAAACTCAGAAATATTTATATAAAAGTGTTCAGCGTCCTCTCACGAGTCCGTACATATAAAGAACACCAAAATCGGAGTTCGTTTGACCCCTCAAATCGACCCTTAAAGGTCTCATGTTCTTAAGCCCTAAAAACAAATTTTTCTACTGATTTTCCATGAATTTACACTGGTTTTATGTTCTATAATAATCCATAATCGAGTTTCAATGATCAAACACTTACCTCTATGAAAAACACTGACTTCCCTCTTCAAAACTCGTCCAAAAAGCTCTTTTCCGTACAACAATGGTGTAAAAAGGGGTTTAGGTAGCGGAAGGGTTATTTAAGTATGCCCAGTGATTTTACTCTTCGCGATCGCGGTCAAACCCATGTGATCGCATAGAACAAACACTCCTGACCTCCGCGATCGCACAGTGCATTTGCCAGCAACCCCACGCGCCCCAACTTCCTCTACGCGATCGCAGCTTATTCCACGCGATCGCACTGCCTTGTCCCTCCCCTACTCCTCGATCGCATCTACCCATACGCGATCGCACAGAATAAATTATGTCTGCCCAAAATAACTCACTGCGATCGCATTACTTCCCCCGCGATCGCAGTGAAGGAAATTGCTGTGCACACAAACCAGAAAACCAGCTATGTATTCTAGTCCAAATAAGTGCGTTAATCACCCGAAATCAATCATGAGCCCCTCGGGACCCCAACCAAACTTACCAACACATCATGTATGATCATTAAAACTTAGTTTCACTCTCAAAACACCAAAACTAACATCAAAGCACCAAATTCACATCGAATTCAAGCCTAAGAACTTTGATATTCCTAAAATCCATCAATGATGCCGAAACTATCCAAATTAACTCCGATTGACCTGAAATTTTGCAGACAAGTCAAAAATGACATTACAAACCTGTTCCAAC
Source organism: Nicotiana undulata (assembly GCA_005239495.1). NCBI lineage: Eukaryota > Viridiplantae > Streptophyta > Magnoliopsida > Solanales > Solanaceae > Nicotiana > Nicotiana undulata. Next base: position 113,039 of record ML267141.1, on the reverse strand, counting down.
TGTCGGAATTCCATTCCGACCCCGATAGCCTATTTTTCACTGCCGACTGGAATCGCCAAAAACTAACTTTCGCCAATTCAAGCCTAATTCTACACCGGACATCACAAAATTATTCTGAAGATACTCCTAAGTCCCAAATCACCTAACGAAGCTATTAGAACAATAAAATCTGCATTCCGAGGTCGCTTACCATTAAGTCAACTCTTAGTTGACTTTTTCTATTTTAAGGCTATTTTTTAAAGGCTAACTGACTGAACTCTCACTACAACCATTCGATTTCAAGCCTATCAACTCTAATACATCAAATACTGTATAACCAATCTATAACAAGTCAATAACAACAATTATGATGCAGGTTTTACGTAACGACGGACCGGGTCGTTACAGTATGATACCGTAGCAAGTCTCAAAGAAACTAATTAAGTTTCGAAAGTATTCGCGAAAGCGGTTAGTTATATTTAGACTATAAAAAAAGGAAAGACTTAATATCTTCTATTACTACAGCTTGTAGCGGGGTAATATGTATGTGAAAAGCCGCCCGCTTTATTCTCCAGTTTGTACTACATAAATATAAGAATTCCACAATAACCTTGGAATTTATTGATAATTGCACACGACATGGTATAAACCTAAAGTTTATCAATATTGATAATTTATCCGGTTGACATAATTGATTTTAGCCATATTAATTTAAGTATGATGTGCAAAAAGAAAAGAGAATTCACATGGATGAATATTAAAGAACAAGAAAGTTCTTTACGAATTCCCTTATTTTGCTTGTTCTCGTGATTATTATACCAACTAAAAATTGGGATTGAATCCCATGAATTATGGAATTTATCAAAGGTTAATATGTGCCCATTCACCTATCATGTATACCACATAAGATGCATCTATTAGATGGCTACATGTGCGATTATTATTAACCCGCAACCTGGTTTTTGCGAGGTAACTTGCTCAATAATTTAATTTAGAGCATAATTTTCAGATTGTCTATTCAAGACAGTTCATCTTGATAAGTTGGTTACATCACAACTGGTTTAGCAAATCGATTTATTGACTGCATCCACTTAATAGCTAATCTATTGCTTATGAGACTAAAGTTATCTATATCAATTTGATATATGTTATACACGAAAGTATATTACATTCTCTCCTCACAACTGATTCAGGGTCAGGAACCAAATAATTCCATCTTATTATTATTGATGTGCAGGGTATATTTTGATTAACACCCTAACGCACAAAGATGGGTTCCTAAAGTTGAGGAAGCAAGTTAGTTTTTCTAACATGAGGGGGATAGATGATATACATTTGAGAAAATATTACGTAAAGTGAATTATCAATTCTCTATAAGCATGACAGGTGATAGCGAGTATTTTCAAGGTGCAACATATTCATTGAAATTAATATTGATGATTTATTCATCAAATCTCTGCTGACGTCAACCTTAAAGAAGCTAGTGCACAAGATTGTGATGCGAAGGCTCAAGGATTTGAATTGATGCTCTCATGAGGGGGAGTTAATATGTGTTACACTCATTTTTTCTTACAAGTTGTTGTCTCACTGGATTTTCCTTGCAAGGCTTTTAATGAGGCAACCAAAAGACGTATTGTTAGATATGTGTACTCTTTTTCCTTCTCTAAATATTTTTCCCCGCAAGGTTTTATTTTAGTTAAGGTTTTAAGGAGGCACATTATCTGTTGAATAGAGACTCAAGGGGGACTGTTATAAATAGAGTTTTATTTAAGGTGAATGTCTATATTTTAGAGAGATCTTAGGAATTTTACTTGGTGGCTAAATAACTCTTTCCCTATAAATAGAGGAGTCCTATTCCATTGTAATTCATCCAAAAATTCAATAAGAATTCCCTCTCTCTCTTTCTCTGCAAGAATGTTCTTCTTCTTTTATTGTTTTATAACAATTATATTATTTATTAGTATTTTTGTATATTAATGAAATACATTAAATTCACGTCAAGAAAATAATCAAGACTAGAAAATATTGTAAGAAGTATAGCATTTTATTCCAAATATTTTGAATATTACGATCTCTATAGTTCTATTGATTCTTCTTTTCATAAAAATAAAAATAAATTTAAGGATCTTTAAGCTTGATCCTAAATACTTTAGACTTTAAAAATACTTTGAACTTTAAAAAATAAAAATACTTTGGACTTAAAAAAAATAATATCAACATGCAGATACTTTAGACTCGTAATTTTTGAATCTTGATTTTATTTTTCGTTCTTGCTTAAGCTTTATCTCGTAAGTGTCCTAAATGTTGGGTGTCCCTTCTTGCATGTTAATTAGGTAGTACTTTTTTTTTTCTTCCTTTAGTTTGTTCTTTCAAATTTTCCAAGTCTGAATTCATATTCAAATTTAGCCACCATAAAACTTTACATAATTAAATTACGTATGTATATTAAAATTTTTAACATTGAAGGATGTAGCATATAGTCGAGTTTTGACTGATCCCAACTTTTTTTAACACGGAGTACATATGTATGCAAATCGTAAAATATTACTACTTCTATAAAAAAAAACTGAACCTACAATTTTAAAAGCATAATGAGTTCAATGATAAAATTTAAAAGGTTGAACCTATTAAATTTATATCATAGAACCACTTTTTATTAGAGCTGTCAAAACGGGTTAGCCCAGCCCAAGGATCGTGGGCTTTTAAATTTGGTGGGCTAGGACGGGTTGGCCCACAATATGAATGGGCCTTAAAATGACTAGCCCAACCCATCCCTAAGAGGGCCGCGGGCTGGGGCGGGCTGACCCTTCAACTTTTTTTAGAAAATAGAATTTCTTTAAATTCTTAAATATTTTTTCGTGGCCGCAGTCGATTAATCATATAAACAACTTTTATTTACTTAGAGTGTACAAAAAGTTTGATATTTGACGAGGAATCTCGTAATTGAAATGTAAATTCTCTATATCTCTAGCTCTTCTTTTTAAAGTTACATTAATATTTTCTTAATATTTTTCTTTCATTTTCCCCAAATTCAAAGATTGCTTCAATAAGCTTATACGCTGAGATTTTTTAATTTAGGATTAACATTATTTGTCGATGTCATCATTATAATCCATAAAATTTTTAAAATTCCTGACATCTGCTAGTGGTCAAACTTTTTTGTATGTATTTAAAATTGTTTTTTTTCTATATTGAAGAGCGGTTTAAATATTAATAATATATTAAAGTAATCCGAACTGATCATTGGCCGCTCAAAGTAATATTTTCTTTTGAAAAAATATTATTATTGACCGCCTAAAACTTTTAGAGTTCGTTATTAATCAAGCAAAAGAAAACTAATTTAGTCACATTACATGTATGTCGAAAATCTAAATTCTAATTGATATGGAAGGGTAAATGAACAATCTAGGGTTGGGGTGGAGATTATAGTTAATAGTTTTTTAAATATTTAATAGTTAAATAAATTTGAATTTAATTAATTTTTAGCCCACGGGCCGACCCAGACCCAACCTCGATCAAGCCTCAAGGGGTCAACGGGCTCACTTGGGCCGGGCTTATAAGCCTCAGTTTAAAATGGGCTAAAAAATGCTAGTCCAACCTTACCCTAGTAGCTGGGTTGGGCTGGCCTTATGGGCCAAGCCCATTTTGACGGCTGTACTTTTCATAATACTGCATCCATCTTCTTGTAATCTTAGATCCATTTGTGTTCCTATCCATCTTTAATGTAAATATAAAAAAGAAAGATACTAATTGAAATTATAATTTTATCTAATATGTTATAAATTTTAAATTGGTAAAAATAATGAAGGAAACATATTTTCTAGAAAAAAAAGTTAATTTGTATCCGTTTTCGTCTCAGCAGACGGTAATCATCTTGTAATATTAAAGTTTAAGTAAGACAAAATTATATTAAAGAGGTACACTAATTTTGAAATGTAGAATTAATTTTATAAAGTTAATATAAAACTCAAATAAAACGGTTCGCTTCAATATGGAATTAAATAAAACTAAAACTTTTTCCAATAAGAAATTGAATTCATGTGCTCAAAGTAGAAAGGAACACATTCATACAAATTCTAATATAAGTAAAATTGGGGGATTCATCGCTCAATAATTTTTCAAAAAATAGTTATTTCACTCACTAGTTCAATAAATCTGATGTATATTGCATGAACAAAACTTCAAATTCATAGTTAAAATAAAATATACTTTTTTAGTTTTTAACTACAAATTGTTTTTTGTAGCCAATAATCACACGATTCAACTATAATATTAAGTCGAATCCATTTAAAATTATATATTATATGACAAAATTCGTTGTGACTAAATTTTAGGTTAAATAGAAGCAGAAAAATAATTGTCTAATTGTTTGCACTATCAGTGACAAAATTATTTTTACAAATAACTACAAATTGTAATTCGTCGCTATTGTAACCACATATTTTTTGTGACAGAAAATTTTTCGTATCCAAAATTTAACTAATTTTAAGACAAACAATGGTTCGTCGCTAATTGGGTACATCATTAGTGAGTGACAAACTAATTTGCCACAGATAACCTCAATTTTGTGGCAAATAATACTCAATGAATGGCGCCAACTTATTTTTTGGCGGGAAACTTTAATGGACGATACTTTGCTACGAAATTTTGTGTTTCGTCACTAAAAGTATACGATTTATATATTAAAGACGAATTATAATTTTTGTCACGAAAAGTAAACAATTAGTGACGAATTTTATATCGTAGCTAATAATTTCGTTGCTAAATATCATATTTGTTGTAGTGCCATTTAACTAATCTTCTTGATAGTTCTTGTTTATGCAAAATATTTCTCAGTGGATATGAAGTTACGACAGTAATCGGGCGACACTGAGAGTACAATCATAGCTTTCTAGCTGCCATAATTAGAGCCAAGGCTAATTTTCTAGATGAGCATATCTAGTTTCAGCATCTAATAAAGTTTTACTTACGTAATAAATAGGAGATTGTTTACCTTTGTCTTCTCTTACCAATACTGCACTTACGATAATTTCTACAACGGCGAGGTAGACATATAGCCTCTCTCCCTCCTTTGGTTTATACAGCAGTGGGAGATTTGATAGATAGGCCTTCAGATCTTTGAGAGCTTGTTGGCATTCTTCAGTCCATTCGAACTGATTTTGTTTTTTTAGAACTGAGAAGAATTTAAAACTCTTCTCTGAAGATCTGGAGATGAATCTTCCCAAGGCTGCAATCCTACCTGTTAATCTTTGAACTTCTTTTTTGCTCGTAAGTATATCAGATATTTCTTCAATAGCTTTAATTTGAGCAGGATTTACTTCAATGTCTCTATTTTATACAAGGAAACCCAAAAATATACCTGATTCGACACCAAAGACACATTTTTCTGGATTTAGTTTCATGTTATACCTGCGGAGGATCTCGAAAGTAATTGAAAGATGCTGAAAATCATCTTCTGCTTGTGTTGATTTCACCAACATGTCATCAATGTACACCTCCATTATTTTCCCCAGATGTTCTTGGAACATCTTGGTCACTAGCCTTTGATACGTGGCTCCAGCATTTATCAGGCCAAAACGCATGACTTTGTAACAATAAGTCCCCATGTTTGTAATAAAGAATGTTTTTTCCTCATCTGATGGATCCATTTTTATCTGATTATAGGAGTACACATCTAGAAAGCTTAATAATTCATGACCTGCATTGGCGTCAATCATTTGATTTATGTGTGGTAATGAAAATGAGTCTTTTGGGCATGCTTTATTCAAATCTGTATAATTTACGCATACTCTCCATTTACCATTCTTTTTAGGTACCACTACGGTATTAGCTAACCAATTAGGATATTTTACCTCATGTATTGAACCAATTTTCAAGAGTTTTGGTACCTCTTCACTGATCACTTGGTTCTTGAATGGTCCCTGCTTTCTTTTATTTTTCTTGACAGGCACGAAGTGTCACGACCCAAATCTTACTCAGGTCGTGATGGCGCCCAATACCGTAGTCGGCCAAGCCAACATTTATCCACTAATGAGTTTTATTTAATTTACCAAAACGTTTCTAACACTTGCCTAATTTAAGTTTAAGTCATTAAGTAGAAACAGATAGATTTGATAAATCATAACAGAAATAACCATAAAAGGATCATAAATCAATATTTTTACAGCCCCAAAATATAATGTCTACTACGTGTGTTCTAGGAACTAGTGTCACAAGTCTACATGCATACTAGTAGAGTAGGAAAAGAGATGAAATAAACTATTCTACTATCCGAAGGGAATAGACAAAAATAACAAAAAAAAAAAAGACTTCATAGTGTTGCCGAGGATCGCCAAGGGGAGCAGCTCACCGTGAAGTCTAGTCCAGATAAATCTCAGAACCTGTACAATTAAGTATAGAGTGTAGCATGAGTACATAATATAATATGTACCTAGTAAGTATCTCGAAGAAGTAGTGATGAGAGGTTGACTTGACACTTACTAGGGTCCAAACAGTATAATTAAGCAGAATATAATGAAAGTAACAAGCATGCGAGGGTAATAAGGCAGTAAATATCGAATTATAACCGCGTTTCAAATTAAGTGATGAAACACTAATAAGCAAGTTCTCAATTCATCTTTTCCCGGATATCTAACACTTCAACAATCATAAAGGCATTAAGCAGATAGCATGCGCATAACAGAATAAGGACCACCGGCCTGAGCCATCATAATAACAATATTTGTGCACTGCCGAAGGGTCGAACGACGCGAACCATAGATGCATCTATCAGCCTGCCGTGGCGTATGGCTTGCTCCCATGAGAGTAAGGGAAAGCAACATTCTGCTCGCGGAATATAAATTACGAAGCGGTCACATGCAAATACAATATCTTTCTTTAAATCCGTTCCAAATAAAAATTCCTTTAAAATACCAAGTTCTTAGGATTTTCTTGAAACAAGGTTACATACAATGAAGTCACAAGATATATAATTCAATTTAAGGAAAATTCACAAGGCATAGTGTGAGCCTAACTACCCGAACTTAACAATAATAGTTACTACGCACGGACTCTCGTCACCTCGTACATACATAGTCCCCACAAACAATAACACGTAATCATTTAATTCACCTATGGGGACAATTCCCTCTTACAAGGTTAGAAATGAGACTTACTTCGTGTCAAGCCTACTTCTTGGGTCAAGAACGCGCCCGAAACTCCAAATTTGTTGCCCAAGGACTCGAAACTAATCAAATATTGCATTAATAAGTCAATCTATACTCAAAAGTATGAAATTCTCCTATTTAAATAATTATTTCAACCTGATTTGAAAAATCTCAAAATACGCCCCTGGGCCCACATGCTCGGATTCCAGAAATTTTCGAAGGAAACACTCACCCATAGCCTAAGGATCAATAATATATAGTTTTTGTATGATTTCATAACAAATTCCTTGGGAATTCTCTCATTTCCTAAAACCCTATATTTTTTTACTCTAACCCATGATTTCTATTACTTAATGTGTTAATCTACCCAAGAATTCAAGTATTAAACTAAATTTAGGGTAGGAATTACACCTTACAGTAGCTAGGTCGTTGGTCTCATTTGCAAGCTCTCAAAATCGCCTATGGTGGAGAAGAGATGGTGAAAAATGGCTAAATCTTGTGTTTTAAAAGAACCTTACTGCCTACAGGCTTTTCGCACCTGCGGCTCGAGGACCGCACATGCGAGAAAAATCTCCCATCGGCGGAAATGGGGGAGGGGACCTGGGTTCGCACCTGCGGAGCGGAGTCCGCACCTGCGGCTCCGCTTCTGCAGAATTCGATCCGCACCTGCGGAATTTGGAAAACTCACCTAGGGGCCGCACCTGCGAGGCAAGGACCGCAGAAGCGGTCTCGCACCTGCGGCTAGGCCTCCGCAGGTGCGGTCGCACCAGATCTGGTGCACCAGCAGTCATTTTTGCTAGTTTTTGGCCTCGCTCGATACCCGAACAACATCTGGGCCCACCCGATCCCCCGTCCAAATATATCAATAAGTCCCAAATCATAATACGGACTTGCTCGAGCCTTCGGAATGCCCAAAACAATGCCATAACTGAAAATCACACCTCAAAACCCCTAAGATCAAACTTAAGAACTTTAAGTTCTTGAATTCGCTTTAATTACGCCGAACCTACCTATACTACTCGGAATGACACCAAATTTTATAAGCAAGTCATAAATGACATGACGGAACTATTCCCGGTCTCGGAATTCTGTTCGGACCTTGATAACACAAAATCACATTCCAAACCACAATTTGAACTTAAGGAAACTCTTATTTCACTATTTGGCGCCGAAACGCTCTCGGGTCATCAAAAACCCGTTTTGAACATACGCCCAAGTTTGAAATCATCATACGAACCTACCGGAACCTTCGAATCTCGATTGCGAGGTCGTTTACTCAAAATGTTGACCGAAGTCAAACTTGGCCTTTAAGGACAACCTTAAGGAACTAACTGTTCCTAAACCATCCAAAACTCCTCCAAACCTCGAACCACCCATCCCCGCAAGTCATAAATCAGTAAAAGCAACTATGAGAAGTCTCATTTAGGAGCACGGGGTTCTAGAACGCAAAACGACCGGTCGGGTCGTTACATTCTCCACCTCTTAAACAAACGTTCGTCCTCGAACGGGTCTAGAATCATACCCGGAGTGCTGAATAAGTGTGGATATTTGCTCCGCATGTCCTCCTCGGACTCCCAAGTCGCCTCCTCGACCGGTTGGCCCCTCCACTAGACCTTTACGACATAAACTCTCCTGGACCTCAACTGGCGATCCTGCCTGTCAATAATAGCAACTGGCTCCTCTTAGTAGACCAACAACTCATCTAGCTGAATGGTGCTAAAATCTACCACGTGAGAGAAGTCGGCGTGATATCTCTGGAACCAGGACACATGAAAGACCGGATGAACTCCTGATAAACTGGGAGGTAAAGCAAGCTCATAAGCAACCCCTCCAACTCGCCTCAATACCTCGAAATGACCTATGAACCTCGGGCTCAGCTTGCCCTTCTTCCTGAACCTCATAATACCCCTCATCGGCGAGACTTTCAACATGACCTTCTCTCCCTCCATAAATGATACATTATGCGTTTTCTGATCCGCGTAACTCTTCTGTCAGGACTGTGCTGTGCGAATCCTCTCCTGAATCAACTTCAATTTCTCCAAAGCATCGTTGACCAGGTCGATGCCATATAACTTAGCCTCGCCAGGCTCAAACCACCCGATAAGAGAACGACATCGCCGAACATACAAGGCCTCAAATGGATCCATCTCAATGCTGGACTGATAACTATTATTATAAGCAAACTCGGCCAAAGGAAAGAACTGGTCCTACTTCCCTCCAAAGTCAATCACACATGCCCTGAGCATGTCCTCCAATATCTGAACTGTCTGCTCCGACTGCCTGTCAGTCTGGGGTGGAATGTTGTGTTGAGCTCTACCCTGGTGCCCAACTCACTCTGTAATGCTCTCCAGAAGTGCGAGGTGAACTGAGGACCTCGATCTGATATAATGGACACAGGCACACCGTGCAACCGAACTATCTCTCGAATGTCGATCTAGGCCAACCTCTCAGAAGTATAAGTAGTAGCTACTGGAATGAAGTGCGCCGACTTGGTCAACCTGTCCACAATGACCCAAACCACGTCAACCTTCCGCAATGTCCGAGGCAACCCAACTACGAAGTCCATAGTGATGCGCTCCCATTTCCACTCAGGTATAAGCATCTGCTGAAGTAGGCCTCCTAGCCTCTGGTGCTCGTACTTAACCTGCTGGCAATTTAGACATCTAGACACATACTCCACTATGTCCTTCTTCATCCGCCTCCACCAGTAATGCTGCTTCAAGTCACGATACATCTTTGTAGCACCAGGATGAATAGAATACCGAATGTGAGCCTCCTCTCGAATCCTCTCTCTCAGGCCATCAACATTAGGAACACACAAATGGCCTTGAAGTCTTAGAACACCATCCTCGCCAATAGAAACCTCCTTGGCACCACCATGTACCACTGTCTCCCGTAGCTCTGCCAAGCGCGGATCATCAAACTGCCGGGCTTTAATTTCCCCCAATAATGAAGACTGAGCAACCACACATGCAAAAACTCGGCGGAGCTCTGAAAGGTCCAATATCACCAAGCGATTAACCAAGGACTGAATTTCCAAAGTTAGAGGTCTCTCCTCCGCTTAAATATAAGCCAAACTACCCATACTCTACGCCTTTCTGCTTAAGGCATCTGCTACCACAGTTGCCTTGCCCGGATGATAAAGAATGGCGATGTCATAATCCTTCAGCAACTCAAGCCACCTGCGCTGCCTCAAATTAAGATCACTCTGCTTAAACAAGTGTTGCAAGGTGCGGTGGTCTGTATAAACCTCACAAGACACCCCATACAAGTAGTGCCTCCAAATCTTAAGAGCTTGAACAATCACCGCCAACTCCAGATCGTGCACAGGGTAATTTTTCTCATGAACCTTCAAATGGCGTGAAACATAAGCAATAACTCGCCCCTCTTGCATCAACACACATCCCAAGCCAATGCGTGAATCGTCGCCATATACTGTATACATCCTAGAACCGTAAGGCAATACTAGAATTAGTGCTGAGGTCAGTGCTGTATTGAGCTTCTGGAAGCTTGCCTCACACTCGCCAGACCATCGGAATGGGGCATTCTTCTGAGTCCATCTAGTCAGTGGAGCTCCAATGGATGAAAAACCCTCCACAAATCAGCAATAATAACCTGCAAGACCCAAGAAGCTCCTGATCTCTGTAGCTGAAGTCGGGCATGGCCAACTCTGAACTGCCTCAATCTTCTTAGGATCAACCTTGATACCCTCTCCGGATACCACATGTCCCAAGAATGCCACAGAATCCAACCAGAAATCATACTTGGAGAACTTAGCATATAGCTTCTGTTCTCGCGAGGTCTGGAGCACAACTCTCAAATGTTGTTCGTGCTCCCCCAGACTACGTGAGTAAATCAAAATGTCATCAATAAAGACTATCACAAAAGAATCAATATAAGGCCTGAACACCTTGTTCATCGGATCCATAATGCTGCCGGAGCATTAGTCAAGCCAAAGGACATCACCAGGAACTCATAATGACCATATCTCGTACGAAAGGCAGCCTTCGTAACATCCGAGTCCCGAATCGTCAGCTGATGGTACCCCGATCTCTTAGAAAACACCTGAGCACCCTAAAACTGGTCAAACAAATCATCGATACGCGGCAATGGGTACTTATTCTTAATGGTGACCTTGTTCAGCTGGCGGTAGTCAATACACATCCGCATAGTCCCATCCTTCTTATTCACAAATAGCACTGGAGCAGCCCAAGGTGATACACTCGGTCTGGTAAACCCCTTAGCCAACAACTCCTCAAGCTGCTCGTTCAATTACTTCAACTCCTTCGGAGCCATACGATACGAAAGAATAGAGATAGGCTGGGTTCCTGGAGCTAAGTCAATGGAAAAGATCAATATCACGATCTGGTGGCATGCTTGGAAGGTCTGAAGGGAATACATCAGCAAACTCTCGAACTACTGGCACCGAATCAATCGTCGGAGACTCGACGGTGGTGTACCGCACATAAGCAAGATAGGCCAAACAACCCTTCTCGACCATATGTCGAGCCTTCAGGAAGGAAATAACCCGACTAGCTGCACTAATTGAGGAACCTCTCCACTCCAATCTAGGCAACTCGGGCATGGCTAGAGTAACCGTCTTGGCATGACAATCTAGAGCAACATGATAGGGAGATAGCCAATCCATGCCTAGGATAACCTCGAAATCAACCATATCAAGCAACAGGAGGTTCGCTCTGGTCTCGAACCCACATAATGTAACCACACAGGATCGATAAATCCGATCTACCACCACAGAATTGCCCACGGGAGTGGACACATAAATAAGAGTACCCAAGGACTCACGAGGAATATCTAGGAAACAGGAAAATAAGGATGATATATATGAATAAGTGGATCCTGGATCAAATAATATTGATTCCTCTCTACCACACACTGAAATAATACTTGTGATCACGGCATCTGAGGCCACTGCATCTGATCTGGCCGGAATAACATAGAATCTACCCTGGAGCACCAGACGACTGATCTCCGCCAGAATGAACAGGAGCTAACTGGGCTCCTCCTGTCTGGCCTCCACCTCTAGGACGACCCCTACCGGTCTGTCCTCCACCTCTGGGTAGCCGGACCGATGGTGCTGGACCCATAGGCTGGTAACCCTGTTGTACTGCCTTGCCCCGAAGCCTGGGACAAAACCTCTTCATGTGACCTGGGTCCCTACACTCATAACAACCTCTCGGCACCATAGCTTGCTGCCCTGAAGAAGAACCTTGAATAGCTGAAGGGCGATGTGAACTATCTGGCATAACACTGAAGTAATGGCTGGAGGATCCCTAATGACCAGAATAACCGCCGGATGAACCCTGAATAGCTAGAGGGCGGTAATAACACTCAGGCATGGCGCTGCAATAAGACCTCGTTGGATTACCTCGGGGAGGTGGTGGGGGTGCTGAATATGGGGGCCTGCTGGGCTGGCCCCTACCAAACTGACCTCTGCCCCTAGCTGGAGCACCTCTGAAATCCCCGAAAAATCTGGCTCTCTTATCTTGCTGCCCCTGCTCTCTACTCCTCGACCAATAATCCTTGATCCTTCGAGCAATCTCTACCACAAGCTAATAAGAAGTCCCCATCTCCACCTCTCGGGCCATGTTGGCCCTAATGCCTGGATGCAACCCAGCTACAAATCTCCGCACTCTCTCAGCCTTATTATGTATCATGAGTGCATGACAAGACAACTCAGAAAACCTAGCCTCGTAGTCTGTCACCGACATCTGACCTTGATCCAGCTGATCAAACTGATACCGCAGCTCTTCCCTTTCAGAGGGTGGAATATATCTGTCCCCGAACAATTGGGTAAACTGATCCCAAATGATATGAGGAGAATCTGCCGGTCTGCCAAGAATATAGGACTGCCACCATCTGAAAAGTAGTGAAGTCAACTCCATGGGACTCCAATATCCTCATGTTGTGCAGTCTGTGCCTGCACCTATCAATAAAGTCCTGGGCGTCCTCCCCACGCTCGCCTCCGAAGACAAGAAGGTGCAACCTGGTCCATCTTTCTAATAGCTTATGCGGATCACCGTCTGCAGCTGGTCTAGGCTCAGGTGCTGCAACTACTGGCTGGGCCACGCCCATGGGCAGTGTACCCGGGGTCTGATATACTGCTGCTGCATGACCTGCAGCCTGAGCAGTAGGGGTCTGGGCTCCCCTCCCTCATGAGATGTGGCAGGATCTGCTGGAAATAACCCAACCTGAGTCATGGTGTCCATGAACCGCATCATACGACCCATGACCTCCTGCAATCCTGGCACCATCATAAAGTCTAATGGGACAGGATCTGCTGCGGGCACCTCGCCCTGCTCCTCATTAATGGGATCCGCTGGGGGTGCTACTGGAACAGCTCTGGGATACCCTCGTCCCCTACCTCGGGCCAGTGCCCTCCCCCGGACTTTACCACGACCTCGGATGACAGGGGTAGCAGCCCCTCCCGGGTCTGGAACGTCGGTTGCGCGTCCTCACCATCTATGAGAGAATAGAGTAGTTAGATTATTATATCATAATCTGCACAATAGAAGATGATTAAAGAGAGATTTCCTAACACCTTATATCCTCCCGAATATAAATAGAGATGTCTCCGTACCGATCCGCAAGACTCTATTGGGTTTGCTCGTAACTCGTGAGACCTACGTGAACCTAAAGCTCTGATACCATATTATGACAACCCAAATCTTACTCAGGTTGTGATGGCGCCCAATACCGTAGTCGGGCAAGCCAACATTTATCCACTAATGAGTTTTATTTATTTTACCAAAACGTTTCTAACACTTGCCTAATTTAAGTTTAAGTCATTAAGTAGTAACGGTAGATTTGATAAATCATAGCAGAAATAACCATAAAAGGATCATAAGTCAATATTTTTAAAGCCCCAAAATATAATGTCTACCACGTGTGTGCCAGGAACTAGTGTCACAAGTCTATAGGCATACTAGTAGAGTATGACAAAAGTTGAAATAAACTGTCCTACTATCCGAAGGGAATAGACAGAAATAACAACAACAAAAAAAAGACTTCATAGTGCTGCCGAGGATCGCCAAGGAGAGCAGCTCATCGTGAAATCTAGTCTAGATAAATCTCAAGAACGAGCTTCGGTCTGATACCCAGATGCACCCGCCTCAGATCCTATACAATTAAGTACAAAGTGTAGCATGAGTACATAATATAATATGTACCCAGTAAGTATCCCGTCTAATCTCGAAGAAGTAGTGACGAGAGGTTGACTTGACACTTACTAGGGTCCAAACAATATAATTAAGCATGATATAATGAAAGTAACAAGCATGCAAGGGTAATAAGGCAGTAAATATCGAATTATAACCGCAATTCAAATTAAGTGATGAAACACTAATAAGAAAGTTCCCAATTCATCTTTTCCCGGATATCTAACAATTCGAAAATCATAAAGGCATTAAGCAAATAGCATGCGCATAACGAAATAAGGACCACAGGCCTGAGCTAACATAATAACAATATCTGTGCACTGCCGAAGGGTCAAACGACGCGAACCATAGATGCCTACCAACCTGCCGTGGCGTACGGGCCTCTCCCATGAGAGTAGTGGAAAGCAACACTCCGCTCGCGGAATATAAATTGCGTAGCGGTCACATGAAAATACAATATCTTTCTTTAAATCCTTTCCAAATAACAATTCCTTTAAAATACCAAGTTCTTAGGATTTTCTTGAAACAAGGTTACTTACAATGAAGTCACAAGATATATAATTCAATTTAAGGAAAATTCACAAGGCATGGTGTGAGCCTAACTACCCGGACTTAACAATAATAGTTACTACGCACGGACTCTCGTCACCTCGTACATACGTAGTTCCCACAAACAATAACACGTAATCATTTAATTCACCTATGGGGACAATTCCCTCATACAAGGTTAGAAAGGAGACTTACCTCGTGTCAAGCCTACTTCTAGGGTCAAGAACGCGCCCGAAACTCCAAATTTGTTGCCCAAGGACTTGACACTAATAAAATATTGCATAAATAAGTCAATCTATACCCAAAAGTATGAAATTCTCTTATTTAATTAATTATTTCAACCTACTTTGAAAAATCTCAAAATACGCCTCCAGGCCCACATGCTCAGATTCCGGAAATTTTCGAAGGAAACACTCACCCATAGCCTAAGGATCAATAATATATAGTTTTTGTATGATTTCATAACAAATTCCTTGGGAATTCTCTCATATCCTAAAACCCTAGGTTTTTTACTCTAACCCATGATTTCTATTAATTAATGTTTTAATCTACCCAAGAATTCAAGTATTAAACTAAATTAGGGTAGGAATTACTCACCTTACAGTAGCTAGGTCGTTGGTCCCCTTTGCAAGATCTCAAAATTGCCTATGGTGGAGAAGAAATGGTGAAAAATGGCTAAATCCCGTGTTTTAAAAGAACCTTACTACCTAGAGGCTTTTCGCACCTGCAGCTCGAGGACCGCACCTGCAGCTCGAGGACCGCACCTGCGAGAAAAATCTCGCATCTGCGGAAATGGGGGAGGGGCCTGGGTTCGCACCTGCGGAGAGGAGTCCGCACCTGCGGCTCCATTTCTGCCAAATTCGATCCGCACCTGCAAAATTTGGCAAACTCACTTGGGGACCGCACCTGCGGCTAGGCCTTCGTAGGTGCGGTCGCACCAAATCTGGTGCACCAGCAGTCATTTTTGCTGGTTTTTGGCGTCGTTCGATGCCCGAACAGCATCTGGGCCCACCCGAGCCCCCGTCCAAATATATCAACAAGTTCCAAATCATAATACAGACTTGCTCGAGCCTTCGGAATTCCCAAAACAATGCTAAAACTAAAAATCACACCTCAAAACCCCTAGGATCAAACTTAAGAACTTTAAGTTATTGAATTCGCTTTCATTACGCCGAACCTACCTATACTACTCGAAATGACACCAAATTTTGCAAGCAAGTCATAAATGACATGACATAACTATTCACGGTATCAGAATTCAGTTCGGACTTCGATAACACAAAATCACGTTTCAAACCACAATTTGAACTTAAGGAAACTCTTATTCCACTATTTGGCGCTGAAACATCCAAATCCTGTTCCGAACATACGCCGAAGTCCGAAATCATCATACGAACTAACCAGAACCTTTGAATCTTGATTCCGAGGTCGTTTACTCAAAATGTTGACCAAAGTCAAACTTGACCTTTAAGGTCAACCTTAAGGAACTAAGTGTTCCTAAACCATTCAAAACTCCCCCAAACCTCGAACCACCCATCCCCGCAAGTCATAAATCAGTAAAAGCAACTACGGGAAGTCTCATTTAGGGGCATGGGGTTTCAGAACGCAAAACGACCGGTCGGGTCATTACACGAAGGATGAGTCTTCATTTAGTTTATGAGTCACTTATGGGGGTATACCTGTCGTATCTGAATGGGACCAAGAAAAACAATTTGCGTTAGCTTTTAAATATTCAATTAACTTACCTCTTCTGGTGGGGCTTAGCCTTGTGCCTATATGAAGTTTTTGCTCAGGCTCCTGCTCGAACAGTGGAACAGCTTCGAGCTCCTCTGTAGTTGTCTTGATATGTCGTCCTCTTCTGGTTCCTGAATGACGTCAGGTATGGAATACATGTCCGTATGTTTAGATGCCACCTCTATGATGATTTGATTGACCTTCTCTTTATCATTTTCTTCCGTGTCTGTTTGAGTTGTTTCCTCATCCTTTGATTCTTCCGATGCTTCTTTTTTATTGGAGTGTACTACATAATTGATGTTTCTTGAGTTCTGTTGGTCACCTCGAATCTAATGAATTCACCATTTGGAAGGGAATTTAATTACCTGATGTAGAGTAGATTGTACTTCTTCCATAGCATGGATCCACGGTCTCCCCATGATTACGTTGTAAGCCATATCAGTATCAATGACTTGGAATTTAGTGTCTTTGATAACGCCTTCTGCATAGGTACTAAGATTGATTTCTCCTTTTGTTATGACAATAGAGTTGTCGAACCTGGACAAGGAACGTGCTTTTAGAATTACACACTTCCCAATTAGCATCTCCTCCATAACTTTCAACAAAATGATATTGACCGAGCCACCTGGATCAATTAACACTCTTTTCAAGTTAGTGTCATGTATAAGTAGAGATATTACCAGTGCGTCATTGTGTGGAAGAAATAATCCATTGGTATTTGCGTCGTCGAATGATATATTGTTTGCTTCCAAAGTTTCACGAGTTCGCTTCCCGTGAGTTATTGTGAACTTGGTTATTCTTTTGAAAACTACACCATTCACCTCTTCTCCTCCATGTATCACATTTACTGTTCTCTTTGGAGATGGTGGCTTTGGGGGTTCTTGCATGTTCTTCATATATGCATGTTTACCTTTCCACTAAACAATTCTGTTAGATAGCTTTGTTTTAATAACTGTTCTACCTCACCTTGCAATATCCTGCAACCTGAAGTTCTGTGTCCATGGTCGTTATGGAATTCACACCAGAAGTCTGGATTTATTCTGTTTGGATTCGACCTCATTTATTTGGGCCATCGAACTTTATCACCCATATTTCTTAATATTGTAATTAATTCATAAGTACTTACATTGAAATTGTAGTCTCCAAAAATATCAGGCATTTTGAATTTCTTGGGAATAGGCAAGGGTGTTGCACTCGGCTTCCAAGGTTGTTGAGAATATCTATCAATATCAATCCCCTTGATGACAGGTGGTACTCCAGGATTTTGCTCGATACGATCGTTTTGTTCCTTCACATGTTTCTGCAGGGTTAGTAGTAAAGATTGTAAATTTTAATTATTAGACATACCTGGTCTTGCTTCAAGAGAAACATTCGGAGTGCCTCTACTTCCCGAGTTTGCTAATCCAGATTGTGTATTTTCCACAATTATGGTGTTATTTGGAGGAGGCGTAGGTGATACAGCTGGTAGCCCCCTCATGAAAGCTTGTAGAGCTTCATGTACATATTCGCCAACCATTTGCTTCATAGGGTCTTGTTCTCCTGTTTGTTCATTTCCAGTGTGATAATCATTTGGAGTTGTAGACCTCCCTAGGGATTGGACCCTTGAACCTCGTGGGGACCCCTGCGGTGATGGAACTGGGATTCCAATTGTCTGTTGGTTGTTCTCATTGGCGTTTGACATGATTCATGAAAAGTTGTTTGAGAAAAAACAAAGATTATCAGATTCCCGGTAACGGAACCAATTTGTTTAACCAAAGAATTAGATTCTCTGCCAAAGCTATTTTAAGAAGTACTCGGGATTCTGATAACCAAGAAAATATGCTAATAATTATAATCAGACTCATAAATAGAAAGCAACAAGAGTGCGTAAAAGTAAATATATTTCAATAATGGTTCGAACGTGTCCCTACAAGTCATATTTTACTCCCTTTTATAGGGAATTCCTTAATATAACGCCTAATATTATTAATGATTGAGCATTAATGACTAATAATGTCATCATTGTAACGTTATAGTAGTAAAGCATAACTGTTGCATGAAGATTATGTAGCGTCTGGCTCATGTATTGAAGATCTTTGAATCTACCCTTTATTCCGCCTTGGTTCATTCTGATTGTGTCTCTTCATCTCCTCAATTAGATTGGGGCTCCCGTATCTAATTGCCTCGTGGGTATGATGTTCCGTTCCTCTTTGTTTCGTACCTCTTTGTAAAGTCATGACCAATTGTCATGTTTTTATTGCTCCACATGGATTGCCTTGTCATCTGAATTAGTACACGTGTGAAGCCTATTTTTACCAATACAATGGTACGATGGGATGCCATCAAAGGCTTAATGATGTTATGAACACATGTACCTATGCACGACATGCCATTCATACGCATATGCATGACACTATAAGTATTTCATGATTTACAGAGTTATCCAGACTTACAGGTTGAGTCATTTACTATATATTTCTTCCATGTCTATTATTTACTTATTTATGTGCCTTACATACTCAGTACATTATTCGTACTGACATCCTTTTGTTGGGGACATTGTGTTTCATGCCCGCAAGTATAGATAATATGTTTGACGATCCCTCATAGCAGACGATATTGGCACTCAACGAAGGATCGGTAAGACTCCACCTCATTCGGAGTGCAGCCGAGTCTATGAGTCATCGTGTCAGAATTTTGCTACAGACCTATGGGAAGGCCGGTACCCTGTCCCATTGGATGTCAAATAATCTTAGAGGCTTTGTAGGCAGAGGTTCATTTTGTACAGTATGTCAGAGGCCTTGACGGCCCATATGTATTCATGTTTTGAGAAAAATGGTTCAATAAAACAGTATTTTCCACTTACAGTTGTACATTATAAGTTGTGGCCATGCGGGCCCATGATATGAATGAGTCCGGATTACTCGAACTATGTATGTTCTAGTTTTGGTAGTACGATCATGAGTTACAGAGTGGTTCGCTCGGGCCAACACGCCACCGGGTGCCATCCACGCCTCCCCAGGTTCGGGACGTGACAAAGTGATATCAGAGCGGATCGTGTCCTAGGGAGTCTACAAAGTCGTGCCTAGTAGAGTCTCACTTATGGATGTGTTGCGCGCCACATTTATAATTGATAGGTTATAGGGCATTTAAGAAGTGTTACCCTTCTTTTGTTTCCAAACCGTGCCATAGAGCTGAGTCGTACGAAGTCAGTATGAAGCTTTCGCTAGATTTTGTATGCACCAAAGGTGCAGTTATCACAATTGATCTTTAAGGCGTAGATGTAATTTCTACTTATGTTAAAGGAAGGTTAGGAAAGCGAGAGAAGATACGACGCGAGATTGAAAGGTAAGTAAGTTAAAGGTGAAGACAATATGAGATACTCAAGTACAAAAGGTTGTGAATAGTCGAGACTTCAAATATAGTTTGGGTTTTAGTTTAGTTTACAGAAGAGACCCTAGTAAATAATTTTATAAATTTAATATCGTTATATATATTTGATATGGTACTTTGAGTGGAACTGTTTTTGACCAAATCTTAATAACTTCTTGTCAGACTGTTGTAGCTTTTGCACAAAGTTAAAACCGCATAATGCACACCCCTAGCGAAGAGTGATTTACATATGAAAAAGACTTCCTTTTTTCAGTCATTTAATAAATCCTTGACTATTCCTCCCTTAGAGAGTATGGACAAGCAAATAGAATTGGACATGAATGAAAACAAGAGAAAAAGACACTGAGAACCATGCAATAATATCACTGACGTTGGGCAACAATCGTTCATTCACAACAATTCGTAGATAAAGCTGTTTAAAAGCCCTTCAAGTACCAATATACTAGGCATCTAAGTTTTAGCAGTGAACAAGTATGAACCATGAAATCATTTGCCACATGACCATGCATGGAAGTTCAAGCGTTTGAGAAATAAATCATTGAACTTCTCATAGTTGTAAGAAATAGAAGATATGTGGTTACGTATATAACTATTTTGGAATATATTTCAAATCATATACATAATATGAGAAAGTTTATGAAATTTTTATTATTGTAAAGATAGAAATTATTTTCTCAATAGAAAAAAAGGTTATCTTTTTTACCATTTTAAGAATTAAGCGTACGAGAAATTTATATGAGATTAGAAAAATTAGATGTTAGAGAAAACATATGTATTTTTACATGAAAGTTTTAGCGAAATAATAGTATATGTATTGATTTTATAAGATATCACATGTCCTTGATAGTAAGATGTACAAAGTGTATTAAATAAGTAGAATTTTAAGTAATTTGAGATAATTCTTAATTATGCGGGTAATTGGTTAATTAGTGGGTAACGAGACATTACCTAATTAACTAATAAGTTGGATAAATATTAAATTCCACCCAATTCCCACGTGGCAGCACCCCTTTACTCCTTTGATGATTCTTAAAAAAGATTGGGAGGTGACATAATTACAGGATTTATGTGACTGACTGGGTTTCGTGCTTTGCTTGTGTGATGTTATATCATTCTGTCATTGTTTTGGACATTGTTTAGGCGGAGATTGCTTCAGTGACGATCTGTGTGGGCATTTGGTTTATGAAGTGAGGCGTACAATGGTATGACTCTTGTTGTGGATCTCTTTTTATCAGGCTCATGGCCAAACATCACTAGTTATGAACTTTCATATGAATTCGTATGTACAAGATGCATAACCATCCTGTATGTTTAACTTTCATATGGTCCCAAATGCATTGTTTATGAATAGTTATATGTACTTGGTAGATGCGATATGTTAAGAGCTTAAGTGGGAATTCCTTTGTAGCTTTCTACTTTTTTTGGGTAACAATATTTAAAAATGTTGTGCTGGAGTTATTTTTCGGTGGAGATTGTTTCAGTGATGATCTATATGGGTTTCAGGTGGGAAGTTTTAGCTGGTCGCAAAACATTGATTTCAAGATATATTCTGTGCTTGCTTTTTTACAGGTATGTTAAAGCTGTCCTTTCTTTCTTTTTAGCATGATCTATACGACACAAACGAAATGAATAAATGCACAAATTTCATAAATGACTCTATTAATAGAAGTATTAAAGATATCTATATTCTTGAATTCCCATATGTCTTATTATTCTATCGTCTGTTCATGGATCTCAGTAAATACATAAATTGATAAAGTTTATTTCATGATTTAATCAAGGGTATAATGGTCTTATGACGTCCCGAGAGAATTTATTGACGTACTTCTCATGCATTGCATTCATGTACATTGACCCATGACCATATGGCGTTATATATATATATATATATGTGTGTGTGTGTGTGTATATATATATGTATGTATATGGGATATGGTAAAAGGTTGCAATGTTATATACACACTACCACCTGATCAGTTGATATATGTTGATGATTTGCCAACAGTGGCCGAGATGATATGATGGAATACCCTCAGAGGCTTAATGATGTTATGAACACATGTACCTATGCACGACATGAAATTCATATGCATATGCATGACACTATAAGTATTTCATGATTACTAAGTTATCAGACTTACAGGTTGAATCATTTACTATATGTTTCTTCCATGTTTGTTATGTACTTATTTATGTGCCTTACATACTGAGTACATTATTCGTACTGACGTCCCTTTGTTGGGGACACTGTGTTTCATTCCTGCAGGTATAGATAATCAGCTTGACGATCCCTCATAGTAGACGAGATTGGCAATCAACGAAGGATCGGTAAGACTCCACCTCATTCGGAGTGCAGCCGAGTCTATGAGTCATCGTGTCAGAATTTTGCTACAGACGTATGGGTAGGCCGGTACCCTGTCCCATTTGCTGTCAAATAATCTTAGAGGCTTTGTAGATAGAGGTTCATTTTGTACAGTATGTCAGAGGCCTTGACGACCCATATCTATTCATGTTTCAAGAAGAATGGTTCAGTAAAACAATATTTTTCCACTTACAGTTGTACATTATAAGTTGTGGCCATGCGGGCCCATGATAGCTACAAAAGAAATGAGTCTGGCTAACTTGAACTATGTATGTTCAAGTTTTGGTCAAACGATCATGAGTTTCAGAGTGGTTCTCTCGGGCTAGCATGAAACCAAGAGCCAGCCACGTCTCCCCAGGTTTGCGGCGTGACAAAGAAGCAGAACTAATAGGACAAGTCCTTGTGCATAAGGCTATGGAGAAGGTTAAGATCATAAAAGAGCGGTTGAAAACTGCTCAGAGTCGTCAAAAATCCTATTCGGATGTTCGTCGCAGAGACTTAGAGTTCAAAGAAGATGATTGGGTGTTCTTGAAGGTATCTCCCATGAAGGGGATCAAGCGGTTTGGAAAGAAAGGGAAATTAAATCCGAGGTATGTCGGGCTATATAGAATCATCCAAAGGATAGGTCAGGTAGCGTACAAGCTTGAACTTCCACCTTAGATGTCATTAGTGCACTCGGTATTTCACGTGTCCATGTTGAAGAATTGTCATATGAAGATATTCCGATTGCTATTCTTGATAGACAGGTCCGAAAGTTGAGAAATAATGAAATTGCCTCTGTGAAGGTGTTGTGGAGAAACCAGCAAGTCGAGGAAGCTACGTGGGAAGCCGAGAATGAAATGAAAAAGAAGTACCCTCATTTGTTTGCATAGCCATGTAGTAGCTCTATAAAATTGTTCCCATATATTTTGTATTACTTGTTCAGCTTATGTAATGACACTCCTTTCTAGTTATATGTCCCTTATGAGGCCTCGGTTGGTGTTGTTTTGCGTTTTGTTGTGTTATTTGATCATATATATGTTGTTAAGATGTGTATCTGGGGCTCTCTAGTAGGTAGATAGGCCTAGGTACAAAGGAAACTCTGGCGAAATTTTCAGAAAATTTAGGAGTAAGTCAAATTTGGGGCTGATGGTATGTGGTACAACTGAAGCTGTATAAGGTGCTATTAAGTGAACCTCGATCCTCATTCGAGGAAGAATGATCTTAAGTGGAGGAGGATGTAAGGACCCGTAAAAATTTTAACCAAAAACTCGGGATTTCGTGGTGCCAAGTTAGTTTCATGCGTTATAATAGTAGAAATTCTTCGCGGAAAGCAAGCTCGCCACGGTTCTGACTTTTTGGATTGAACAGTACACTACAGACTTAGAGGAAATATTTTGCAGAAGGACACATTTCTGCTGCCCATTATGCGGCTGCATAATCGCTCTGCGGACCGCACAATGGCCGTAGAGTGAAGCAGAAAATTGGCCAATTTTGAGGCCAGTTATGCGGCCCAATTATGTGATCACATAATCACTTTGCGGACCACATACCTGTTCTGCGGTAGCATAATGCACCGCATACTGGTCGCATACCCAGTCAGAAAATTCAAGCCCCTGAGGAGTATTTATGCGTTCACTTTGCGGGCCGCATAACCATTATGCAGTCGCATATGCGAGGTCCAAAATTCTAATTATACAAAAATCCTAATTCTACCCAAACCCCCAATTTCCACCATGAAAATCCTAGAATTTAGGTTGAAAACTCATGAAATGGAATGGGTAATTGAAGGAAAGTAGGTTAGAATCACTTATAAAAAAATTGGGGAAGAAAATCTTATGGGAAAATCGCCTCTAGGTCTTTTAGTTTTGAAATTTTGAAAGAATGGCAGAAATCCCGTCATTGGAACTGTTTTATCACTGGGCGTTAGTGTTCATCGCGTTCGCATGAACACTGACGCGTTCGCGAAGAGCAGAAACTTAATGGCTTACACGATCGTAGGAGACTCCACGCGTTCGCGAAGGTATAACACGCCTTACCTTCGCTTTTGCGGGACAGGGGCTCGCGTTTACATAGAGTCACCTCAAGTCCCCTTCCCAGCCTCGCTAAAGCTATGTGTTTGCGTGTGACGGGTCGCGTACGCATAGAACAAACCCCACAATGCTCGGCGTTCGCGACCATGGTCTCGCGTTCGCGTAGTGTAAAATCCTATCCCAACCTAGATCCTCTTCGCGGTCGCGAGAATGGCTTCGCGATCGTGAAGCATAACAAACCTGAAAACTAGCTACAGCAAAAACACCATATTTTCTAAGTTCAATTCACCCTGTAGCCTATCTGAAACTCACCCGAGCCCTCTAGGCTCCGAACCAAACATGCACACAAGTCCTAAAACATCATACGAACTTGCTCGCGCGATCAAAGCACCAAAATAACGCCTAGAATTATGAATCGGACACCAAATCAAATGAAATTTTCAAGAAAAACTTGAAAACTTCTCTTTTCACAACAGAACGTCTGAAATACGTCAAATCAACTCCATTTCTCACCAAATACGACATAAAAGTCATAAATATTATAGTGGACCTATACCGGGATCCGGAACCAAAATGCGGACCATGTATCAATACATCCAAACATCTGCTGATCCTTAAAAACCATAAAACTTTCAAACTTCCAATTTTCAACAAAAACCAATAACTCGAGCTAGGGACCTCTTAATCTGATTCCAGGCATACGCCCAGGTCCCAAATTACGATACGGACCCACCAGGACCGTCATAAAATGAATTCGGCTTCGTTCACTCAAAACATTGAATGAAGTCAATGAATTTTTAAGGCAAAATTATCATTTTTATCAGTTTTTAACATATAAGCCTTTCGGAAGAACACCTGGAGTACGCACACAAATCAAGAAAGGCTAAAATGAGGTTCTTGAGACCTCGAAACATAGAATTAGGTTCTAAAATAAAAGAAAATAAGGAGAAACAACTGCAGATAGAAAGGCAAGAGGCAATTATTAGCAACTTGGAGGCTCAAGTGAGTCAAGTGATTGAAGCTTTTAATGCGGAGCAAGCCAATTTTGGGGATAGTAGCCAAAAAGAACGTGAATTTGAGGTTCTAATTGAGAAGGTCAGAGTAGAACATCAACAACCTAGCAAACTACAATTTGAGCATGTCGATGTTGAAGAAGTGAGACTACAGTCAGCAAAGGACATTGAGGATATAAATTTTGTTGACTCTAGTATCATTGATGTTGAGGATGCTGAAAGTCCTAAAGTTCATGTGTTTGGGCGCATTGGTTCTCGCTACAAACATTTTTCCACATTGTTCTTAGATGACGATATGGAAATAGAGTCATCCGAGCCGATTGAGGAATTAAGGAATGAGGAACAAGGTGCCTACATTCTGGATTTTTTCTGGCCAGAAAGACAAGCCTACATACCTCTTCTAAAAGCCAAGAAGTGTAGAATAGTACAATGGTTGCTTGGGCAAATTAGATTTGTTCCACCACCGCTTGAGCACAATCATAAGCTTGAATCAAAACTTGGGGTTCAATTCATAAGCTCACGGTGGAGGCAGAAAGCGGTTCATGTCGTGTCGCGACATTAAATCAGGCGCTTGTTGGGAGGCAACCCATCTTTACCGCTTTCTTTTATTTTTAGTTTTTTAAATTATTTTATTATTATATTATTTTCGTACTGTTGTTTTTTATTTTTTAGGAGCATGAGAAGCATAGCTATTGGAATTATGCAACAACAAGCCAGATGGTTAGAATTAAGTGTGGGGTGTCCGCACAAAGGAAAATACCCGGGAGAAATTTGAGTATCCCATGAGCTGCTAGTGCTTCGACCTTTAGCCTACCAGGAAGTTTATTTTACCCTCTTATTATTTATGTTGTGCATTGGGGACAATGCAAAATATTAATCGTGGGGTGATGAGATTGTCTGGGTGACTTTCTATGCTATTTTAGTTGTGTTAGTTTAATTGATAAGCTTATTTTTTTTGAATTTTTTTTGGATTTTTTCCAACGATGGAATCTCCTAGTGTCACGACCTAAATTCCCAACCCTCGGGATCGTGATGACGCCTAACACTACACTTGCTAGGCAAGCCATGTTAGAACTTATTTAATTATTTTCTCTTAAAATTCACTTATACATAACCAAATAATTTAAAAATGAATGCTGAATCTAATATTTTCCAATAAACAATTTCGTTAATAATATTCGAAGGAATAAACTGAACTACGAACTAAATATATAACCATAAAACTACCCAAGGTCTGGTGTCACAGTTCACGAACTACTAAAGAGTACTACAAATAATGGGCTGAATGAAATATATCTCTGTTTTGAGTGAAATAAAAAAAATATCTAAGTAATAAAGGGAAGACTTCAGGAATCTACGGACGCTAGCAGATCTACCTCCTGTCTCCGTGTAAGTGCTCAACTATACTCAAGGATCATCTTTGACCGGAAGCTGGATCTACACAAGAGGTGCAGATTGTAGTATCAGTACAACCGATCCCATGTATTGAGTAAGTGTCGAGCCTAACCTCGGCGAAGTAGTGACGAGGCTAGGACTGGACACCACATAAAACCTGGACATATATAAATATGCTAGCAAAAATAACAGCAAGTAACGAGTTTACAAATAACAAACAATGGGAAGGGGTCACGCTGTGGGGAGTCTTATCATAAGGATTGAAACAACAAAAAGACAGATATAAACAATGATAAACCAACTAAATTGAGCAATTAAGGTAAAAATGGATGTTGTACGGCATCACCCTTCGTACTTTTACTTTCAGCCTCACCAAACAATAAATAAAGTGCACGACATCACCCTTCGTGCTTTTACTCTCATCCTCACCATATAATGAATATGAATGTAGGACATCACCCTTCATGCTTCTACTCTCTTCCTCACAATATAGATAATTCATGCTCGACATCACCCTTCGTGCTTTTACTCTCATCCTCGCCATATAATGAATATGAATGCATGCACGACATCACCCTTCGTGATTTTACGCTCATCCTCACCATATAATGAATATGAATGCATGCACGACATCAGCCTTCGTGCTTTTACTCTCATACTCACCATATAATGAATATGAATGCATGCACGACATCACCCTTCGTACTTTACACTCGTCCTCACCAAATACATAATCATTGACAACATAACAAGAAGTATTTCACCAGAAATCAATATATCAACATAGCTTCCATCATCATTTATCATTTAAATGTCAACTCAGTATTCATGATATCATCCATCTCAGTGGAAACAGATACTAACCATCCAACATTTCAATAACAACAATAATCACAAGTAATAGGCTCTAAAACAACCAAAAATACAAGAATTTACTTCCACTCACATGATATGACCTGAAGACAACGTATAGGTACTCGTCACCTCACCTATACATTTGATTTAGCAACAAAACACATAGCAAGTAGTCACCAAACACCTATTCTCTCAAGCTAAGGTTAGACACAACACTTATGTATACGGCTAAAATCGGAGAGACCGATTTTATATTTATTATGGCATTTCATAGACTATCCAAAGAAGCCTCAAGGTACAGCTCGAGGGCCGAGCCCGAGTGTTCCCTAAGTTTGACATCGAGGCAACGCAAATCGGTGACTGTCGTGAACGAGCGGCACGTGGGCGAAGTTGACCAGGTCTGCAAGCATAAAACAAGTCTGTACCGTGACATTAAATAGTTGTACTAGTTGCGTATCTTTGTAATAAATTCTTGTGTACTATGTTGGTATTCCCATTCATATATGAAGGGTACCCTTATCGTTTTTTGCACAGATGATATTCAATACAAGGAACAAGAACATTCTATGCTCTCTAACTCAAACATCATCTATTGTCTCTTTACTGATTTATTACTTACATTTATTGTATTTATTGATCATTCTTCATTTATCATTCATCATTGATCATAAATAGCCTCCCTTGAGGACAATAAAACTGTTTTAGCTTCATCGCCTGTTCATCATTAGCCCCGAGCCTCGACCTCGAGGACTTATCCCTGCAAGCTCGGAATCCCCGACTCAAGGTAGTCTGGTTTGCTCGTTTCAATTTTATATCACTCTTGTCTCATTTCTTTAACTCACATTTAGCACCTATTGCTTAAAAACTATCATTAAAGTAAATCACATATTTTTAGAACCACATAATCAAATCTAATTGTAATTACCATTTTCAAGGTAAACAGTTTGACGCCCACCGTGGGGCTAAAATAATAGTGATTGTTTAAGTGTTGGTTCACTGAAAAATGCAAGTTATTCTTCACACTTTTTCTTGTCCAAAGGATCTTTGATTTCAGGTCAAAATGTCTGACTTAGTGAATGCACGCGAAAACAATGGCTCTGAGGACTATGGGGAGAATGGTGTAACTGTTTTAGGTGCTGGTGTGCCATTGCAAACCCCTCATAGAACACCGGAGCTAACCCCGTGGGCGTGGACTCGTGCAACACCCAACATGATGATATCAACTCCCACACTGGCAGGAGCGCACGCCGAGAAGGCCAACATGAATCACGGGGAACCCTTGCTCAAAGGGAAAAAGGAGTCAGCCTCCACGTGATTTTAGAAATGCTCCAGGCACAACAAGTAGCAATTACTCAGGTGCAAAACCATCAAAAGATGTTGAGCGCAATGGCACCAGGAACGTCCCCTCGAGTCTAGCAGGTACCAAAGAGGTCGGGCAATAACGGGTCAGCAACCGATTCCGCTGTCATGAGAATGCTCGAGGGCCTCACCGAGAGGATAGAATCAAGGTTCAAAGAGAGAGAGAGACAAGGCCATGTAAGGAAAGGTATCAAACTTACGTCGAGAATCGAAGAAAAACCATAAGAGGCAACACGCCCCAAATCGATCGAAAGACATATTAAAGTCGGAATCCTCAAAGGCTAGTGAACAAAGCTGGGTCAGCAGGCGCACAGGGCTGACGGAAGTACTCCGATCGACTAAGTATGACTTTGGCATTTCAGACATCGTATCGGTCATGGGAGAAATCAAAGACACCAAGTGTCCAAATCTCATACTATCAGACACTTCGCTAAGGAACCCTAACCTGGGTTGCGAGTTTCATGGTACGCACATTCATAGTACCGAAGATTGCAGGAAGCTCCGAGAGGAAGCAACACAGCTAGTTAGCAAAGGGTACCTCCAAGAATTCATCAGCGGCCGAGCTGTAAATCACCTTTAGGGAAGAAAAACAGCTGGAAAAAGCGGAGCAGGAAAACCACATCACATCGTCTATATGCTCATCGGAGGGATCGACGCTCCTCAAGGACCCGTGATCAAGCGAACAAAAATATCCGCTGCAACAACAGGGCAAGTTTGGGGCCGCATATCCGAAGGCACCCTTGAATTTAGTGAAGAGGATTTTGAGGCCTTGTCTCAGCCACATAAAGATGCGATGGTAATTTCTTTTCTCTTGAATAACATTCAAATTAAATGTGTACTCGTGGATACATGTGGTTCAGCCAACGTGATCAGGTCGGAGGTGGTGGAGCAGCTCGAACTGCTCAATCAAATTGTACCCACCTCACGAGTCCTCAATGGGTTCAATATGGCCGGCGAAACAATGAAGGGGGAGATCATACACCCGGTCAACATGTATGGTATTGTTCAAAATACCAAATTCCATGTCATTTAAGGTGACATGAGGTACAATGCGTTGCTTGGGAGGCCATGGATACACAACATGAGGGTAGTGCCATCAACTTTTCATCAAATGATGAAATTTCCAACAAAGGTTGGTATAAAGACAGTATATGGGGAGCAGCATGCAACAAGGGAAATGTTCGCGGTTCACGGAGAGGCACCAACAACCACATCCTCCACCTCGTAGGAGCCCGAGGGAAAACAGATCCCCGAAGACGACGAGGAAGATTTCCTAGCCCCCTGAACCTTCGTTGCCCCTGAATAATTGGATGAAACCAACTTGACGGTTGAAGAACTAGAGTAAGTTGTTCTGGTCGAACATCTCGCAGATCAAAAGGTATACCTGGGAATGGGACTAACCCCCGAACTCATGAGAAAATTTGTTCAATTTCTTATTATTAACATCGACTTCTTGCTTGGTCCCATTTAGACATGACAGGGATCCCGCCGGAAAAAACCACCCATCGACTGAGTGTCGATCCCAGGTTCAAACCGATAAAGCAAAAAAGAAGACCACAGTCCAAGGTAAAACATGGATTCATCAAGGACGAGGTAACAAATCTCCTCAAAATATGGTCTATTAGGGAGCTGAAATACCCCGATTGGTTGGCCAATGTGGTGGTAGTCCCCAAAAAGGGGAATAAGTTAAGAATGTGCGTAGATTATAAAGATTTAAATAGGGCATGCCCAAAGATTCATTCCCATTGCCCAACATCGATCGCCTAATTTATGCCACGGCCGACCACGAGATCCTCACCTTTCTCGAAGCCTACTCAGGGTATAATCAAATTGAGATGAACCCCGAGGATTGGGAAAATACTTCATTCATCACGAAGTATGGTACGTACTGCTACAACATGATGCCCTTCGGGCTAAAAATGCGGGAGCCACATACTAGTGACTAGTTAATAAAATGTTTGAACATCAAATAGGCTAATCCATGGAAGTATACATTGACGATATGCTAGTTATGTCCCTGCGCACAGAGGACCATTTGACTCATTTGCAGGAGACATTCGACATTGTCAGAAGCTACAACATGAAACTCAACCCCGAGAAGTGTGCCTTCGGGCAAATTTTTAGGCTTCATGGTGTCAAACAGGGGGTTTGAGATCAACCCCGACATAATCAAATCCATCGAGGAGATCACGGTGGTAAATAACGTGAAGGCCGTGCAGCGGCTGACCGGGCGGATAGCAGCCTTGGGCCGATTCATATCTAGGTCGTCGGATAAGAGCCATCATTTCTTCTCCTTGATCATAAAGAAAAATAGCTACGAATGGACTCCGGAGTGCCAACATTCCTTAGAAGAGTTGATGCGGTATCTATCAAGCCCACCTTTACTCCACACCCCAAAGGAGGATAAAACATTGTATCTATACCTGGCCGTGTCCGAGGGAGCAGTAAGTGGTGTGCTAGTTCGAAAATAACAAGGTACACAACTCCCTGTTTACTATGTGAGTCGGACCTTGGGCGATGCCTAAACCAGGTACCCTCTTCTGGAAATATTAGCCCTTGCATTAATTAGTTCATCTCGAAAATTAAAGCCTTATTTTCAATGCCATCGCATTTGTGTTTTAACAACGTACCCCCTTTGAAGCATGTTGCATAAACCCGAGTTATCAGGCCGACTGGCCAAATGGGCCATCGAACTCGAGGGGTATGGTATCTAGGATCAGCCCCGAACAACTATTAAATTCCAAGTTTTGGCGGATTTCGTGGCTGACGTTACGCTTGCCCTAGTGCCCGAAGTAGAGAAAGAACTTTTGCTAAAAATGGGTACATCTTCGAGGGTATGGACCCTGTTCACCGATGGTGCCTCGAACGTGAAAGGGTCCAGGCTAGGCATAGTCCTAAAGCCCCCTACGGGCGGCATGATTAGACAATCTATAAAATCTACGAAATTTACTAACAACGAAGCCGAGTATGAGTCTATGATTTCAGGTCTGGAATTGGCCAAAGTCCTAGGAGCCGAAATCATTGAAGCAAAATGTGATTCCCTCTTGGTAGTGAACTAGGTAAATGGGAGCTTCGAGGTTTGAGAAGACATGATGCAAAGGTACCTAGACAAAATTCAAGTCACATTGCATCGTTTCAGGGAATGGACCCTGACCCACATACCTCGAGAGAAAAATAGCGAGGCCGATGCCCTCGCAAACTTGGGATCATCTGTCGAAGAAGATGACATACTCCCCGGGGCCGTTGTTCAGCTATACAAATCAGTGATCGAGGAAGGCCATGTAGAAATCAACTCTACTAGCCTGACATGGGATTGGAGAAATAAATACATCGACTATATGGGAAGTGGGAAGTTACCCGCGGACCCAAAAGAGTCTAGGGCCCTGCGAACCAAAGCAGCTCGATTCTTACTCGACGAAAATAGAACTCTATATAGAAGGACCTTCAATGTACCCCTGGCGGTGTGCCTAGGATCGAGTGACACATATTACGTACTCCGAGAATTCCATGAGGGTAACTGCAGAAATCACTCTGGAGCCGACTCTCTAGTAAGAAAGGTGATCAGAGCAGGTTATTATTGGGACATCATGGAAAAGGACCCCAAAGAATTCTTTCGGAAATTCGGCAAATGCCAAAGATTTTCACCCATGATTCACCAACGCGGTGAACAACTACATCCAGTATTGTCGTCGTGGCCGTTCATGAAGTGGGGGATGGATATCATCGGACCCCTACAAATGGGGCTAGGTAAAGATAGATTTATTCTATTTATGACTGACTATTTCTCAAAATGGGTGGAAGCGCATGCCTTAGAGAAGATAAAAGAAAAAGAAGTCATTAGCTTCATATGGGACCATAACCTTTGCCGATTTGGGATCCCCTCCGAGATAACCTGCGAAAATGGAAAGCAGTTCATCGGAAGAAAAGTAAAAAAGTTCCTCGAGGACCATAAGATCAAAAGGATGCTGTCAACACCCTATCACCCCTGTGCAAATGGCTAGGCCGAATCTACGAACAAAACCATCATTCAAAACTTGAAAAAGAAGTTAGAAAATTCGAAAGGTAAATGGAGGAAATGCTACTCGAGATCCTATGGGCGTATCGAACAACCCCAAAATCGAGCACAGGAGAGACATCGTTCTCTCTGGTGTATGGGTCCGAGGCTTTGATACCGGTCAACGTCGGGGAGCCGGGTGCCAGATTCCGACACGCTACCGAAATTCAAACAACGAGGCAATGACTGCAACCCTTGAACTATTAGATGAGAAGCGAGAAGCTTAACTAGTTCGAATGGCCGCCCAAAAACAAAGAATCGAAAGATACTATAACAGGAGAACAAACCTCCGACATTTCGGAGTCGGGGACTTAGTCCTAAGGAAAGTCACCCTAAACACCCGAAACCCTAACGAGGGAAAGCTAGGCCCAAGCTGGGAAGGACCGTACCTTGTCCTCGGAGTAATCGGCAAAAGGTCCTACAAACTCGGCACCACGGAAGGCGAACAACTTCCGAGCAATTGGAACATATCTATGCTCAAACGCTACTACTGTTAAGGTAAGACTATGCTCCTATTTTCATTCAAATAACCCGAACTAACCTTATGCTGATATCTGATGGAAGACATGGAAAATGTCCTTCAACTTCAAAAGACCCCTGGGTTTTAAAGCATTCATTGCACTCTTTTCCTTCGATCGAGTTTTGTTCCTAAAAAGGGTTTTACCGGCAAGGATTTTAACGAGGCAACACCTATATGCTACCCAAGGAGAACTCAAACAAGTATTCAAGGCTCCTCTCCAATCAACCTCGGATACTGGGGGGCATCCCCCCGTGAGGTCACCCCATTGGAAAAACCAAAGAAAGCCGTCGAAGACAGTCTCGACAGGAAAAAGATGTATCGGGCCAAACGATCAAATGAACCGTGTCAGCATAGAATAATCGAGACCTCGACGGTGAAAATATGTATACTTGTACCAAGTAATCAAAGGAGCATCTTTTATACAAAGCTTTGCGGTTTCAATGAATTTTTTATCACAAGAAATGGCTCCAGAGCCAGAAAATTTCCCGGACACTCGAGAACTGACGCCGGAGACTCTAGTCCGTAAGACCCCAAGTGGGAAACCTCGAGCCAAAAAGCCCTCTGTGTGGAGGCATTAAATCTGTAAGTCCCACGGGCATGATTGAAACTATAAGTCCTACGGGCATGATCAAAACTGTAAGACCTCAAGTAAGGCATGTCTAAATCATATGACCTTGTAAAAGGCACAATCTCGATTTTAAAGCCAAGGCTATATATTCGAACTTGTAAGATCCCTAAAAAGGCATACCCTCAAATATAGACACCGACGATACCTCACTCGCAGATTAAAGTCTCCGGTCAAACACGACGACTCCGGTCGAAAGGCTCTGACCAAACACAATGACTCTGGTCGATAGGCTACAGCCAAACACGATGACTCAGGTTGATAGGCTACAACCAAACACAACAACTCCGATCGATAGACTACAGACAAACATAACGACTCCGGTCGATAGGCTCCGGCCAGACTAATGCAACTCGGGGACGCCCGATTGTCGCCGTAAAATCAAATCCTTCGAAGTTACTTCGGAAAGAATCGACTAAATCAGGCTACCCTCGACATAAGCAAAAAGAGCTTCGATCATGTTCATGTCAGCTCCAAACAATCGAAACGATTCAAGACAATTCAGCCATAGGGAAAAACCTTCCAAGGTTCTCATTTATCGTCACATAACGACTCGTAATGGAGGTTCTCATCAGGCCGTTGAAGAGTCGGACGAACACAAAAACTTCAAATAAGTCTTTAACGAGGGAAACATATAGACACACTAAAGGTCATACCGACCCAACACGTAAGAGCCTTGGCACCATCTTAAAAAGCCTCAGGGCTAACTCAAAACCTGAGGGTTAATGAGCTCGAGCCGTAACCCGACTCGCAGACTAAGAGAATATTTTTGGTGTGGAAAGTCTCAAATTCAGGATCTTCTGCTGCGCGAATTTCCTGAGAAACGAAGTCATACTGAGCCCGAAATGGTTAACAAAAATGCCTAAGGGAAAACGCATAGGAGCCTCCAGTCCAACATCAAAAAGCCTACGGGCCGATTAAAGGTCGCATTGACCCCATGCTTAAAAGCCTAAATGCCAGCTTGAAAAGCCTCAGGGCTAATTCAAAAACCCAAAGGGTCAATGAGCTTAAGTCGAAATCCGACTCGGAGACTAAGCCCTAAACCGTTAACTAAAAGCGCCTAAGGGCCGACGCGTAAGAGCCCAGGAGCCAACATAGAAGAATTTCAATGGCGACTTTTAGATTTAAAGGTCAAAAAACCCAAGTCAAAACTTGATTCGGGGGCTAAACTCTGAACGATCAATCTTCAGTCATTGAGAAATTGCTCATCAAAAATAGAAACCTAAAGGTTTGTTCCGAAGTCGAGATCTCAAACCAATGACAAACAAGCATTGCAATCTATTACAAAAAGCAGACGCAAAACGAGAAATGAAGAAAGATGAAAAGCTTCATATATATATATATATATTGAAAAGTCAAAGGAGCGTATTTACAGAACTTGTGTCTGAAGCTCTTACAAAGGAGAAAATAAATATAACCATAATCTATCAACGGGGGTGCTCTTTCTACGGCTCCCTAGGGAGTTATGCCTTTAGCAGCTCCAGCCCCGTCCCCGGAGTCTTCAACGGCCTCTCTACCCTCAGAGACATCGCCGTCATCTCCATTCACCTTCGGAAGTAAGCAAGGCAGCAACCTCCGAGTTCCAGCAAGTCCTCACTCGAGTACTATCTATAAAGCCTCAGGGCTATCTCTATTTCTGAGTTCGAGCGAACGCTCACTCGACTATTTAAGCCCAAGGGATACCCAAGTTCGAGTAAGTTCTCAATCGGGGACTAGTTGCAAAGCCTACGAACTATTTTTATCTCGAGTTCGAGCGAACGCTAACTCGAGTGTTAAGACCAAAGACTACCCAAATTTGAGCAGGTCCTCACTCGGGGGCTATTTACAAAGCCTCAGGGCTATATTTCTTTCAAGTTCGAGCGAACGCTCACTCGACTATTAAGTCCAAAAGGCTACCTGAGTTCAAGAAAATTCTCACTCGAGGGATATCAACGGGCTATCTTTATTTCAAGAGTCAAGACCAAGCTCTCACCTAAATCGGACTCAGAGGTCCCGGTGACCTAAGTTCGCATCAAATCAATCCAAGCTTAGTCCAAGGGATAACAAAAGACTTTAAGGAGCATCATTTTAATCAACTGAAACCCTAAGGGTTTATTATGTCACGGGTCCAATATTCGGACTGATCATTAGAGTCATACACTTGGATTTTTCACAAACGAAGACAGAATGAAGTTCAACACAAATCAGAGGCAAAATGAAGAAATTCATATATTAATACGAGATATTTACAAAGCCCACGAAGGCCTAATCTACTTTCGAGGGTGTATCCTCAAGAGAAACATCTTCGAGAACCTCTTCCTCGGGGACTCCATTTAGATCTTTAAAGCGGCGTCTTCGAGGACCTCCCCTGAAACAAAAATAGATGAATAAAGTGTTATAACCTATCAAAGAACAAAAAATTTTAACAAGCGAAGAAAATTGTGGCATGGTGAAAAACTCGGCAAGTATGGATCTCGCCAGCACTACTATTGTGAAGCCACTTCTTGAGACATTGTACCAGTTGAAGTTAGTAGATTTAGCATTCATTTGCTAATGGAAAATATTAGATTTAGCATTAATTTTTAAATTGTTCGGTTATGTATAAGTGAATTTTTAGAGAAAATAATTAAGTAAGTTCTAACATTGCTTGCCTACCAAGTGTGGTGTTAGGGTCCATAACGATCCCGAGGGTTGGGACGTTGGGCCGTGACACCTAGACCATTTTCTTGAGGGATTTAAGTCTAAAGGAAAAATACAAATACGTTTCTTTTATTTTAAAATGTGGCTTCGGGGCCCTTGGGGCTCCAAACCACTCACCCGAGCCCTCAGGGCTCCAAACCAAACATGCACGCAAATCTAAAAACATCATACAAACTTGCTCGTGTGATCAAATCATCAATATAACATCAAAAAATACAAATTTAACCTCAAAACTCAAGATTTTCTAAGAAACACTCAAATTTCTAACGTTTTAACCGGATGTCCGAATCACGTCAAATCAACTCCGATTCTCATCAAATTTCACAGATAAGACTTAAATATTATAACGAACTTGTTCCGGGATACAGAACTAGAATACGAGCCCGACACCAACAATTTCACATATTACTTCATTTCTTTATTTCTTATAATAACCAATACATTAATTTTCGTCAAAAAATGTTTTCTAAGGCTAGGGACCTCGGAATTCAATTCCGGGCATATGCCCAAGTCCCATATTTTAGTGCGGATCTCCCGGGATCGTCGGAACACAGATCCGAGTTCTTTTCCACATATGTTGACCAAAGTCAACTAAAATCAAATCTTAAGCTCTCAAAATTACTTTTTCTCATTTTTTCAAATAAAATCTGTCCAGTTTCATGCCTGGACTGTGCATGCAAATCGAGGTAATTAAAATTAGTCTTTTTAAGTCTAGTGATCCTGGGACGATGTCTTAATTTCATAAGATGACCCCTTTTGGGTCATCACAATCTCCCTCTCTTAGACAAACGTTCGTCCTCGAATAGACATAGAAGATTACTTGGTCTGGTAAACAATTTGGGGATATCTACCCTACATATCCGTCTCGGACGCCCAAGTAGTTTCCTCAAGGGGCTGTCATCTCCACTGCACTCGAACCGAAGGGTAGCTCTTTGATATTTGGCAAAATTATAAATAGGAAATGCTACCCCAACTATTGAAAAACATATCGGGTAATCATTTAGAAATCATCGATTGAGGATCATTATGCCTATCATTTTGAAAGTGCGGAAGTAGGTCAAGAAGAGTCCACTCCGAGGGAGAAAGTGAGCTTTACTTTAGGGAATCCAGAATTGAACGTCTGCCAACCGACTCCATGAGTATTTGTGATGCCAAGAAAAAATGAGGACTTAGAGTCAATTGGTGTAATTGAAAATATGGTTGAAATTGATTCTAGTCTGGGAAAAATAAAGGATATCAAAATACGGGAAGAATTGAAATTCGAAGGTTTGACGTCATATTACAAGCATTTCTCAACATCGTACTTTTGTGGTGATATTGAAATTGAACTACATGAGTCAAGAAGGGACTCCGAGGAGGAAAAGCAAAAGTCATGCCATTTACAAATAGGAAAGAAAAATAGGGTAGAACGACATTTCTCACACGAAGCCAAGAAGTGCAAAAATGGAGAAATATTAGTTTGTCTTGATCATCAACCTATCACTGCTACCACTTGTGGTCACAAGCTTTATTCCAAGTTAGGTTCACAATACCTATCACTCAAGTGGAGAGACAAATGGTAAAGTTAATTTATATCGTTCCATGTCATTAAATGTGGCGCTTGGTGTGAGCAACCCATCATTTCTCAAAATATTTAGATGTTCTTGAAATTTTTCTTTCTTAGAATATCTTAGTACATTGTTTTTGACTAATCTTCCAAGTTTTGAATTCTTCGGAGTTGATTCGAGTAGGTCGGGGTGACCGGAGGGAAAGAAACCAGTGGTTGTAAAAAATTCTTTTTTTTGAGTTGGACTTCGCATTTGCGAACTCAGGTTCGCATTTGCGACCCTGGAGAACTTATGGGAGTTCACATTTGTGAACTGGGGGTCGCAATTGCGACATCAGAGAAGTTACACGGGTAATTTTTGCCCACTTTAAAATAGAGGTTACAAAATGTTGGGCCATTCAAAAGACTTTAACATTCATCTCTCTCACTCTCCCAAGTGCCAAATCTTACCATTTTCACTCTCATTTGCAAGCATCAAGGTAAGAAGGTTAAATCTTTTCATCTTCTTATTCTTCTTCTTCTTCTTCTTCTTCCTTCACTTGTTATTTTCCTCAAAACTTAGGGCTTGAAATAGGTTCTAATTTTTCTGTGCACAAAATATTGGGAAACACTAATTTCATGTTGTCATTTTTTGGGTGAGGTTGGTTGAGAGTGTGAGTCCAATAATATGCTAAATATTTGGAGAAAGTCTGAGTGCGCATGTTTAATTAGAAATATGAATGAATTTTTGTTCTTAAATCTGAAGTTCTTGGTCAAAACATTGAAATTTCTTTACATTTCGTGGTTGTATGTGATGTTTATTGAATAATTGAGTGTCTAAAGACTATTCAGGGTGTTTTGGGGTGTTTAGAAGTGATTTCATGGAAGAAATTTCCATATTGAGGGGATGTTCTAGGGTTGGAGACAACGGGTTCGCATTTGCGAAGTGGGCATCGCAAATGTGACATCTGACAGTTCTGTCCACCTTCTCAATTGCGAAGTAGGTTGTCGCATTTGCGACTTCTCAGAAAAGTTGGTCACTTCGCAAATGCGATGAAAATGTCACAAATGCGACATCAGAGAGTGAGCATCCGCAATTTTTGAAATTCTAATAATTTTTCCAAAGTATGGTTTCAACTGTCCAATCATTCCTTTGGCATCTAAGATTCATTCTACAACATATTTTATAGACATACCCCATTTTCATTCCAATTCTTTAGTTGTAGATACATATACTGAAAATGAGCTCTAACTCCGTTGAATCTCTCCTGATAGTCCTATGGAGCTTGAGGACAATTATGACCATCACTAATTCTTGTCACGTGAGTGTCAGGAATGGTATTATACCGAGATGATCTCAAAGAAGCTGCTCTCGGAAAGTGGGATAGTGATGGATAAGGTCGAGGAACACCTTCCTGAGTTCTACCAGAGGCTCGTAGCTATGGGCTGGATCTGTTTTTCCCCTCAGCCTTGCAGGGAAAATGAGCAATGGGTGAGGGAGTTCTATGTAAATCTCTCGGCCATCAATTTGAGAAAACCAAAGATGAGAATTCGAGGAAAAATGGTACATTTCGGAGCGGAGGATGTGAACAATATCTATCACCTCCCTGACCATGATATGGATCCATTCCGTGAGAAAGATCATCTTCTAGGAAATTGGTTGGACTCTCAATTATTCCCGGGTGTGGATGTTCCTTGGGCAGTGGATAAAAAAGGAATCACATCCCACGAGTTCACTGCTAAAGCTAAGATATGGCTGGCCATCATATGCAGTCGCGTCTCTCCGGTGTCAAATATATGGAATGTGCCTATACTGAGAGCCCTGATGGTAGCTTGTATCCTTTTTGGAACTCCATTAAACGTTGGCGAGATTTTTTTCAATGAACTAAGGGAGTATCTATGTTTGAACGGTATGTCATTGGTATTCGCATCTCTTATCACCAAGTTGTGCCAGCTTGCTGGGGTTGAAGAGGATCTGAGGGACAACTGGGTAGAGTCGGGTAAGCCTATCCACCCCTTGAAAAATAGAGGAGATGGCGGAGTTGTCAAGAAAAAGAAAAGGAAAATGGGATTGCCTCCTCAGGCTGAGCAGGTTAGTCAGCCTTCTTCTTCCACAGGTGGACCATTTGTTGTGCTTTCTGAAGAGATGCGGCAGGTTTGCGAGCGGGTATCTCGACTTCCACAGGGACCGGGGGAAACATCTGAGAGACCCTCTACATATGTTTCACATAAGAACTTTAAGAAGTACATTGATGATCAGAAGAAGAAGGGGCTCACTTGAAGCAGCTGGAGAAAGCGTACATTGATTTGGCCACGACACACGGTGGTTTGGGCACTTCTCATGCCAAACTGGAAAATGCACATGCCCGAATGAAGAAAAGGGAGAAGAAGAGAGATAAATTCTTCACTCGCATGTGGAAGGGAGTGAAGGGGATGTTTAAAAATCTAAAGCCTCAGGAGCCACTACCATTGACTGTGCCGGAGGAAGATGATGATGTTCCAGTTCACTGGTCCGAGGAGGAGGGGGAAGAGGATGTGACAGAGTCTGACAGTGAGGGGAGTACTTGATACAATATTCAGGGAGCATCGTTCATCATTTTACTCTAGTTTGCTAGATTTCAAATTGGGGTGGCTTCTTGAATAACTGCGAATGGGATGTTAATTTGTTAATTTGTGAATTGGTATTTCGTTGTTATGTTCTTGTGACAATTTTTTTTTTGGTGAATTAGTATTCTGTTCTTCGTTTGTTATGTGACATTACTTTGTTTGCATGTGGATGGTTATGTTGTGCATATATATATATATATATATATATATATATATATATATATATATATATATATATATATATATATATATATATATATATATATATATATGCTATGTTTTGTTTTGAATGGTGATATCCTTGATAACGGTTAATCTTTTTGGAACAATTTGTTTCGACTCTTCTCGACGATGGATAGCTTGGCGACTTTCTTTAGGGAATTAGTCTTGTAGTGTAGATATAGTTTTGTTAATTTATAAGGAATGAGTGGTTCGAGTTGGGGTTGTGCCTATTGGCTAAATTAGTGGCTTGCTTGGTGCCAACCTGATTTTAAATCCTGGCATTTGAATTTTTGATTGAAAAAGAAATGGTTGAAGTAAAGATTATTATCACACAATAATCTTAAGAAATTCTTGATTTTGGCCCTTATATTTACAAAAATAGTTTCTCAGGATAGATGTGATCTCCTTGAGACTCACTGGTTTCAAATGGATCTTGGGTTTGTATTTCACTGAATTTTCATGTGCCATGTATGGTGAGATTTACTGGGAAGTTCTCTTGCATTAGCTGTATTTCAGAATTTGCCCAAAATGTACTTCCAGATGAAATCCTAGACTAATTTGGTCTGAGGAATGATATTAGGCCTTCCTTGGACTGCCATTGTGCCAAAATTTCCTATCCGTGCATATTTTCCCTAGTCTGCCCTTTTTAGCCTTTAAACTTTTTCTTCGGAAACCAAGTTACAAGTTGTGTGAGTAATGGGCTGAGTCATGCCCCTGCCTCGGCCTCTAACACGACCTCGACCTCTGTCCCTAGTAGGACTATTGTTGTGGGAGGACCTGATTGTCAGTATGCGGGATAAAAACACGTATTCTCGCAATTTGCGAGAGAATGGAAGAGTTCTATCAGTATTGGAGATAACAAGAACTACACGATAGAGTAGAGTAGAAGTGAAATTGTTCCTAACTTTATAGCCTCCAGGAGATAGGTACAGACGTCACCGTACCGATCCCTCAGACTCTATCAATCTTGTTCATGAATTGTGAGACCTAGGCAACCTAGTGCTCTGATACCAACTTGTCACGACCCAAATTCCCAACCCTTGGGATCGTGATGGCACCTAACACCACACTTGCTAGGGAAGCCAATGTTAGAACTTATTTAATTATTTTCTCTTAAATTCACATATACATAACCGAACAATTTAAAAATGAATTTGAATCTAATATTTTCAAATAAATAATTTCATGAATAATATCCGAAGGAATAAACTGAACCACGAACTAAATATATAACCATAAAACTACCCAGGGTCTGGTGTCACAATTCACGAACTACTAAAGAATATTACAAATAATGGGCTAAAAGAAATATATCTCTGTTTTGAGTGAAATAAAACAGTATCTAAGTAATAAAGGGAACACTCCA
The DNA here is from genome assembly GCA_005239495.1 of Nicotiana undulata. Classification (NCBI taxonomy): domain Eukaryota; kingdom Viridiplantae; phylum Streptophyta; class Magnoliopsida; order Solanales; family Solanaceae; genus Nicotiana; species Nicotiana undulata. The sequence continues at coordinate 70,488 of ML267141.1, read as the reverse complement.
GGAAGTTGCGGACGCTAGCAGATCTACCTCGTGTCTTCATGTAAGTGCTCAACTATGCTCAAGGATCTGCTTTGACCAGAACCCGTATCTGCACAAGAAGTACAGAGTGTAGTATCAGTACAACTGACCCCATTTACTGAGTAAGTATCGAGCCTAACCTCGGCGAAGTAGTGACGATGCTAGGACATGACACCACTTAAAACCTGGACATATATAAACATGCAAGCAGAAATAACAGCAAGTAACGAGTTTACAAATAATAAACACTAGGAAGGGGTCATGTTGTGTGGAGTCTTATCATAAGGATTGAAACAACGAAAAGACAGATATAAACAATGATGAACCAACTAAATTGAGAAATTAAGGTAAAAATGGAAGTTGTACGACATCACCCTTCGTACTTTTACTCTCAGCCTCACAAAACAACAAATAAAGTGCACGACATCACCCTTCGTGATTTTACTCTCATCCTCACCATATAATGAATATGAATGCACGACATCACCACACAAGTCCGATGTTGAGAAGAGCTTGGAATATGACGTCAAACCTTCAAATTTCAATTCTTCCCGAATTTTGATATCCTTTATTTTCCCCGAACTAGAATCAATCTCAACCATATTTTCAATTACACCGGTTGACTGTAAGTCCTAATTATTTTTCTTTTCATCATAAATACTCATGGAGTCGGTTGGTGGACGTTCAATTCTTGATTCCTTAAAGTTAAGCTCACGTTCTCCCTCGGAGTGGACTCTTCTTTACCTTCTTCTGCACTTTCAAAATAATAGGCATAATAAACCTCAATCGATGATTTCTAAGTGATTACCCGATATTGTTTTTCAATAGTTGAGGTAGCATTTCCTCTTTATAATATTTTCAAATATAAAGGAGCTACCCTTTATTTCGAGTGCAGTGAAGAGGTCATCCCGTTGAGGCAACTACTTGGGAGACCGAGACGTATATGTAGGGTAGATATCCCCAAATTGTTTACCAGACCAAGTAATCTTGTATGTTCGTTTGAGGAAAACTGTTTGTCTAAGAGGGGGAGACTCTGATGACCCAAAAGGGGTCATCTTATAAAATTAAGACTTCGTCACAGGCTCACTAGCCTTAAAAAGATAAATTTTAATTACCTCATTTGCGTGCACGGTCCGGGCATGAAATCGGAAATTTCTTATGTGAAAAGATGAGAAACAATAATTTTGAGAACTTAAGATTTGATTTTAGTTGACTTTGGTCGAGATTTTGAGGAAACAGATCCGGATCTTTGTTCCGACGATCCCGGGAGGTCTGCAGTAAAATATGGGACTTGGGCGTATGCCCGAAATTGAATTCCGAGGTCCTTAGCATTAAAAAATAATTATTTAAGAAAATTATTGTACTGATTATTACAAGAAATAGAGAAATGAAATAATATGTGAAATTGTCGGTGTCATGCCCGTATTCTAGTTCCAGAGCCCGGAACAAGGTCTTTATGATATTTAAGTCTTATCTATGAAATTTAATGAGAATCAGAGTTGATTTGACGTGATTCAGATGTCCGGTTGAAACATTATAAATTTGAGTGTTCTTGAGAAAATCTTGAGTTATGAGGTTTAATTTGAAGTTTTTGATGTTATATTAATGATTTGATCGCACGAGCAAGTCCGTATGATGTTTTAGACTTGTGTGCATGTTTGGATTGGAGCCCTGATGGCTAGGGTGAGTTTCGGGTAGGCTACAGAGTGTTTAGACTTAGAAAAATTTTCACAACTGATATCTGGTGTGGCAGGCCTCTGATATGGCATTTGCGAGATCAGGTTTCGCAAATGCAATGTCTTGGGCTAGCCTCAGATCTCGCAAATGCGTGAATTCTGGACGCAATTGTGAAACACCCATATGTCGCAAATGCGACAATTTCATCACATTTGCGATGGCTGCAAAAATTTGAATGGTTCACAATTGCAAACCGCTGATCGCAAATGCGATAACCGCAGCCTGTTAAAACAGATTTTATACGGGTTTTTCACCTCTTTTTCAATTATCTCAAACTCTAAACCTCCATAGGCAATTTTCCAAAGACCCAAACTTCTCCAAATCATTGGTAAGTGATCTCTAACTAATTCCTTTCATTCCTCAACAACTTTTAACAAGATTTCAACCTAGAATCTAGAGTTTTCATGGTGAAATTTGGGATTTTTGGGTAGAACTTAGGAAATTCAAAATTTGGGAATTTAGACATCGAATTGAGGACGGATACCAAAACCAATTGTATATCCGGGCTTGGGGGAGAATGGGTAAACGGGTTTTGGTCTGAACCTCGAGTTTAGACCAAGCGGGCCCGGGATCGATTTTCATATTTTGTTGGTAAAACTTAGGAAAATCATGATTTTTCATTAAAGATAGCACCTTTAGCACTAATTAATTATGTTAAATCAATTATGATTAGATACGAGAGAGTTGAATTCCATTTCTAAAGGAAAAGCAGTTCTTGAGGAGTGAGTGACTTGCGAATTCGAGGCAAGTGTTGTGTTTAACCTTAGCTTGAGGGAATAGGTGTTTGGTGACTACTTGATATGTGTTTTGTTGCTAAATCAAATGTATAGGTGAGGTGACGAGTACCTCTACGTTGTAGTCAGGTCCTAACATGTGAGTGGAAGTAAATTCTTGTATTTTTGGTTATTTTAGAGCCTATTACTTGTGATTATTGTTGTTATTGAAATGTTGGAAGGTTAGTATCTGGTTCAACTATAATGGATGATATCATGAATACTGAGTTGATATTTAAATGATAAATGATGATGGAAGCTATGTTGATATATTCATTTCTGGTGAAATACTTCTTGTTATGTTGTCAATGATTATGTGTTTGGTGAGGACGAGTGTAAAGTACGAAGGGTGATGTCGTGCATGCATTCATATTCATTATATGGTTAGTATGAGAGTAAAAGCACAAAGGCTGATGTCGTGCATGCATTCATATTCATTATATGGTGAGGATGAGCATAAAAGCACGAAGGGTGATGCCATGCATGCATTCATATTCATTATATGGCGAGGATGAGAGTAAAAGCACGAAGGGTGATGTCGTGCATGAATTATCTATATTTTGAGGAAGAGAGTAGAAGCACGAAGGGTGATGTCCTGCATTCATATTCATTATATGGTGAGGATGAGAGTAAAAGCACGAAGGGTGATGCCGTGCACTTTATTTATTGTTTGGTGAGGCTGAGAGTAAAAGTACGAAGGGTGATGCCGTACAACATCCATTTTTACCTTAATTGCTTAATTTAGTTGGTTTATCATTGTTTATATCTGTCTTTTTGTTGTTTCAATCCTTATGATAAGACTCCCCATAGTGTGACCCCTTCCCATTGTTTGTTATTTGTAAACTCGTTACTTGCTGTTATTTTTGCTAGCATATTTATATATGTCCAGGTTTTATGTGGTATCCAGTCTTAGCCTCGTCAATACTTTGCCGAGGTTAGGCTCGACACTTACTCAGTACATGTGATCGGTTGTACTGATACTACAATCTGCACCTCTTGTGCAGATCCAGCTTCCGGTCAAAGCAGATCCTTGAGTATAGTTGAGCACTTACACGGAGACAGGAGGTAGATTTGCTGGCGTCCGTAGATTCCAGAAGTCTTCCCTTTATTACTTAGATATTTTTTTATTTCACTCAAAATAAGATATATTTGTTTCAGCCCATTATTTGTAGTATTCTTTAGTAGTTCGTGAATTGTGACACCAGACCCTGGGTAGTTTTATGGTTATATATTTAGTTCGTGGTTCGGTTTATTCCTTCGGATATTATTCATGAAATTGTTTATTGGAAAATTTAGATTTAGCATTCATTTTTAAATTGTTCGGTTATGTATAAGTGAATGTTAAGAGAAAATAATTAAATAAGTTCTAACATTGGCTTGCCTAGCAAGTGTGGTGTTAGGCTCCATCACGATCCCGAGGGTTTGGAATTTGGGTCGTGACACCTAGACATTTTTCTTGAGGGATTTAAGTCTAAATAAAAAATACAAATATGTGTCTTTTATTTTCCTTAGGTAGTAATAATCCTCCATGATTTTTCTTAGTGCTCGGTTCTTTTCCATGGGATGTAACTTGAACAGGGTAGTAGTTTTAATTTATTTTATTTTATTTTTATTTTAAAGTAGTATGTAAGAAATAAAGGAGAAGAACTTATGTTATTTGAACCTTTTGACTTGTTTGATGGTTGCATACTCAGGTTCAGGCATGTGTTTCACCTTCCCTTAACTATAAATATATGATGATGCCTTGGTAAACATTAATGGCATATGGTATAACTCCTATGTCTCGTTTGCTTGACTTGTGTTCACTTTGTGCTTTATGCATAATATTACTCTTGTCTTTGTGAATACTTGTTTGATTGAGATTCCGAATGGGACCTTCCTAGGGGAGTCATGTTCCATGTGTGAAGTGAGTTCGTTGTCTAGTCCATGTTAATGCATTTGAGTACATAGCTTGCCCGGATTGTGAATTGAATTGAAATCCTCGGTGTTGCTTGGTTTGAAAAGTGGTATTAGGATTTTTTTAGTCTTTTTGAGTTTTGTTTCTTATCACAAATAAAATCATCCTTAGTGACCCTTTTAAGCCTATAAGCCTTTCCTTTGTCACCCGCATTACAAGCCTATCCCCTTTTGTTCTTAATTGAGTTATTTTGATCCTTATACCTCTTAAAGCACTTGAATTATAAAAAGAGCGCTAAAAAGGTAATGAGGAAACTTGAGGTAGCTTTTGAGTGGAACCAATAGAAGGAAGAAATGTGCACTTGTGCTTTAAATAAAAATCCACTAGCGGCAAGGCAAAAATTCAAAAAAAAAAAAAAACAAAGAGATGAATAATTGAATAAATAAAGGTTTCTTATTTTTGCTAGTGGATGTGATATGAAGTAGTGTGTAAAGAAGAAGGGAGAATATTTTGGGGTGAATTATCTTGTGATGATTGAAGTGGAATGAAGGAATTGCGCTTAAAAATTTAATACGTGATGTGTTAAAGTGCTTAGAAGGGTTAGGCACTATATCCCAAATACATCCTACCAGTCCCTTAGCCCACATTACAACCATAATAAGACCTAGTTGATTTAGGACTTATCGGGCCTATATTAGTAGAGGTTTACATAAGGGGCAAGCCTATGGTTTGCGTGCATGTGACTTCTTTGAGAGAGTGAGTGATTTTTCTTCATATGTGTGAGTCCTTAAACTATATTCAATCATGTGATTTGGATGTGTGGACTGCTTACTTTTTGTTTTATTGTGAGGGCACATGGTTTCACAAAGAATAGCTAATGTTATTAGACCTCTCTATTAGATTAAGTATTCAAGCCTTGGGTGCATTGTGACATTAAGTTAGTTTTCGAGGCTAGGGTTGTTATAATCATGTTGTTCTTGTATTGGATGGTTTGAAATTGAGCATAAGTATGAGAAGTGTATTTTGACAGCACATGCTAAAGATTAATTGTTTCTATCAACCATTATCATAGGTGTAGTGGTTTTTAAATGTGTGGTGTGTTGGGTCCGTGATGGGGAAGTGTTTAGGTGGTTTACTCGAGAGCGAGCAACATTTAAGTGTGGGGTGTTGATGTCCTGCGATAATTCCATATATTTTGATGTTATTTACCATACTTGCTTGTTGTTTGGATTCTAATTTGTGCAACAAATACGCTTAATAGAGTTTATTTCATGTGTAGGAATGCTTGGACATAAATTGGAAAAATGTTGCATGAAATGGTACCTCGGGGCTACATAATGGAGTAATAAAAGAAGACCTGAATGGAAACAAAAATTCAATGCCATAGATAGTGCCTTGTGCCGAAAAGTCAGTTCTATAGACAGTGCCTTGCACTGAAACAACATTGCTACTGGCAGTGCAAGGCACCATCAATGCCATCCGAAAAGAAGTTTAGTGTTTCTATCCGTTTTCCTTTAATCTGTAGCTTAATGCTTTTGAATATTACTATGATTGTTTATACCATTATGAGTAGATACTTTTTTATCTAGTGTTATTATGGAACCTTTTGTAAGATAAATTCTTGTTATGAGTTTATATAATTGAACCATTAGATTTCTCTACTTGTTCAACTACATGTTTACTTCTGTTGATTGAATGTCCATCAATTAGTCATGCCTATTTAGTGTGTATTGCTTGAGAAAGGGTACATATTTAGGTAGTTGTTGAACATCATTACTCCTAACGTATGTGAGAGATCAATACGGAGGGTTTAAAGGCGAGATTAGATATAACGAAACCTTGGTGCGATCGTAGTGAGCGGTGAATTAGTGCCAGCTAGCGTAGTTCAAGAGAATATGTCTAGTAAATTGTGATAGTTTCTCGAGAGAGAATTACGACACCCGAAGTATTCACGATCGGTGGAGAACACTTAGGCAAAATTATAGAAGACGTAGCGGAAAGGATACTGACAATTGGGGAAATCATAACTCTAGACCTCCTTAATATTTTCTCCAACCCATAGTATTTGTAGTTGTTAATATACTACTTTAATTTGTTAGTTAATATAAGAATCTTAATATTTATAACTTTGTAATTGTTAGAGCTTGTCTTCTTAGTGATACTCAACAATTGTATCTAAATCTTAGTTCTCTATGGGATTCCACTCGGGACATTTAGACCAGATTATATTTGCAGCGACCGCATATCCTTTTTAGGACTAGAGTTGGGCGTGATCACTTACCATTAGAGGAAGACACGTAAGTCATCCATAATTTGGCATTATAATTTTTAGATTTTTAACTCTCCTGTTAGCTTATTCAATGTGTTACTAATATTAGTTTAAATTTCAATTTCACTGACTGTGGAGTTTATATGGCATCCTTTGTTCAATTCTTTATTGAAGGTCTTGAAATCCCTGTTAACGAGATTGATGCTAAGGGATATCGTAATGGGATAAGGGCAATGTATAGGATAAAATCGGCTCATATTAAATGTTGGAATGACAGAGTGACATGTGGAACCGGGGGCAAACCGAAGATGAAAAGAGTGGATACCAAGACCAAGGAAAAGAGCTTCGGTTCGCACTAGGTAGATCCCGAAGGGAACATTATCAACGGGAGAAAACAAATACTAGTCACCATATGTCATTCAATGAAGAATATTCCTTAGTATTTATTAAATATAGATTTTCAACATTCATGACCTATCGTTACATATTTATCAATCGCCCCCATTATCGTCAATTAAGAGGGGCTTGATCATAAGACCTTCTTCCCTAGGTATAACTATAAATAATGGCTTCAACAACCATTGTAACACACGAAATCTCTGGTTAACTTATGCTATACATTATTCCAAAGCTAAATAATACTTTATTTTCTATCTAATATTGTTCTTATTGATGCCTTCAGAAACCTTGCTCCCGGAATCAAGCTATCTATTATTTATATCGATTTCAATGTTAAGTCTTGCATTTTATTTAATTCATTTATTATTTTTGGATCAAATCAATTCACTTTTTTATAAACCACATAACAAATTCAACTATATCATTTTACGACTAAATCGTTTGGCGCCCACCGTAGGGCGTAGACAACTACATAACTGAGTTGATCCTTGCATCTATTACTAACGTGTTTGATTCTTTGTTTCATAGAAAAAATCGAACAAAAATGGCAGTTAATGATGTCAACATCACACACAATGTTGAGGCACAAGAGAATCTGCCTTAACATGAAGATTAAACCAGTGACACCTGCAAGGAGGAGGACGTAGCAACTCCGGACCGTGGGGGGCGTTATCCTCGACATGGCGGGAGACAACTTCTGATGATGCTGAGGACGATCACATTACAGAGACAGTAAGGCTCTTGAGGGAGTAGCAAAAGGCCATCACGGGCTATCTCTAGAGGCAAGACCAGGCCATGATAGAATTGAGGTACGCATTGTCAGGTACTTCCAACTATGCGAATGGAAGAGGCACTGTTCCTCCTGGCGCTCCCGCAAATCAAACAACTCAAAGGGTTGATAAAAGACCCCAAGAGGAGAAGTTGACTTCAACAGAATTAGAGGTGGGGGTGGGGGTCGGCAATGAATCCGGTAATGACAACGGCAGTGATACGTTTAAAGTTGAATTCACGAGATTCATGGGGGCAATGAACGAGCGGATGGATCTGAACATGAAAGAGTTCCACGCTCAAATGGAAAAAATTCTGGGTGTACCACCAGTATTGAAGGGCCCAGACTCAAAGAAGTATACCTAACTACAGTTAAAATCGAGTGCAGTGCTAGAATTGATTCTGAAGCGATTCAACATTCCGTACATATCGAAGTATGAAGGGACTTCAAACCCTTAGGAGCACATCACAACTTATACAACGGCGGTGAAAGGAAACAACTTGGATCAACATGAATTTGATTTTGTCCTGCTAAAGAAATTTGGAGAAACCCTCACGAGGGGGGCCTTGACATGATATTCGCTCCTACCTTAACACTCGATCGATTCCTTTGAAATGCTCGCATATTCTTACATCAAGGTCCATGATAGGTCCAAGAAGGTCAATACCTAAAAGGAGGACGTATTCAGAATTTCGCAAGGAGAGTTTGAATTGTTGTGCGATTTTGTGATCAGGTTACAGAAAGAGCGGATGTTGTTGCCAGTCGTGCAAGATGAATGGGCAACCGACCGCATGGACGGATGTCCATAACCATTATGAATCAAAGATGAGGATAGAAGATGATCAGCTCAGGTTCCTAGCATCAACAAATGGTCGAGATCGAGATACGAACAGGGATAAATGAAGAGATTATTTTGATGCAGATTAGCAGTCTTATAAGGGTCGTGTTTTACCCTACGAGAGGGCCGAAGGCCGCAAAAACAAGGTATTCCAGTTGGTGGATAGGTTGTCCCCTGATAGAAAGGTTGACCACGACTGGAACAACAGGTCGTTGCTAGACAAAAAGGCATCGAGTTCCGAAGATGCAACTTATCCCAAGCTAGTATCAGAGATGAGGAACATCAAGGAAGCACGGGGAATGCTTCCCAAGGTAGTATTTGTTCCTATCTAGAGGGATCCTAATTTATAGTGCAAATATCATGGGACTAATATCCACCAAACTAGGCACTAGCGACATCTACGCGACGAGGTGGCAACACTGTTAAAGAACCACAATCTCAGGAATTATTAAGCGACCGAGCTATGAACAATTATGACTCCAGCCGAGACAACGTAGAGCCCTCAAGATAAGGGAAGACCCTCCTCGGCTAACTATCAACATGATTTTCGGGGGGAATGAGGTCAACAGTGTAACCTTCTCGGTGGCGATGTAGATAATCTCTTCCTTGGTGCCTAACTATCATCATGATTTTCCTCGGTGCCTAACTATCATCATAATGTCTTCCTCGATGCCTAACTAACTTCACCGGGAAGGCACCGAGAAAGACATTATCTTCGAGAACACTCGCCTAACTATCATCATAAAGCATCTTTTCGGCAACAAAACTCCTCGCCGGGTTCAGCTTGGAAAGCATGGCGACCCGAAGGGAAATCTTGTTTCCCACGGATGTTGAAGGGGTCATGAATACTACCCTATTTGAAGGGGTGTATGGCGACATAGGCTACAACATAATTCTATGTAGACCATGGTTGCATGAGATGAAGGTCGTACATCAACATATTACCAACTACGGAAATTCCCGAATCTTGATGGAGTCAAACAAATAAAAAGAGATCAATCGGCATCAGGGTAAACGAACAAGTTATTGGTTCCCATCAGTAAAGGGAAGGAACTCCATACATAGAAATTACTGGAGCCGACGACTGCTCCTAAACTGATGAAGATTAAAAAGAGGTGGAGTCGTCGGAATGCTACCAGGTACTAAGATATTTTCAGGTACCGGAAGAAATGGACACCACTAAGTCCACGGTAGAAGAACTCGAACAAGTGGCTTTCTACGAACAATTCCTGGAGAGAAAATTCCATTTGCGGATAGGCCTCAACCCCAAACTCGGTTCAGGATTTATTGATTTTTGTAAAACTAACATTTACTATTTCGCATGGTCGCACACGGATATGAGAGGTATCCCTGTAGAGGTGGCTGTTCAAAAGCAAAGCCTAGATTCAATTATCCAACCGGTAAGGTAGAAGAAGCGCCTAATAGCTAAGGTTAGAAACAGGTTTGTCAAAAAAGAGGTAACTCGATTACTTGACAACGGTTCAATCTGGGAGGTGAAGTATCCCGACTAGCTAGCTAATGTAGTTGTTGTTGCGAAAAAGAATAATAAATTTTGAATGTGCGTAGATTATAATGACTTGAATAAGGCGTGGCCCGTAGACTCGTTCCCACTACCAAACATCGATCAAATGATCGACGCCATGGCCGAACACGAGTTAATGAGTTTCTTTAATGCCTATTCCAGGTACAATCAAATTAAGATGAACCTAGAGGATCATAAAACAAATCCGTTCATAACGAACTTCGGCACATATTGTTATAATGTGATGCCTTTCGGGCTAAAAAATGCAGATGCCACTTATCAAAGGCTCGTGAACAAGATGCTCGAAAAACAAATAGGTAAAACAATGAAAGTGTACATAGTTGATATGTTGGTCAAGTCTTTGAATGCAAGTGACCATTCAAAACACATCCAGGAAACATTCAAAATCCTAAGAAAGCATAAAATGAAGCTAACCCCCAAAAATGTGTGTTCGATGTTAACTCCGGCAAATTCTTGAATTTCTTGGTGTCACAAAGAGGGATTGAAGTCAATACTGAAGATCAAATCCATCGAAGACATCTCAGACCAGGTGACAAAAGTAAAAGAAGTCCAAACGCTAACAAGAAGACTGGCCACTCTAAGCAAGTTCATTCCAGAAAAATGCCATAACGTCTTCTCACTTCTGAATTAGAAGAACAATTTTGAATGGACCCCAGAATGCTAACGGGCTGTAAAAGATCTAATATGATATCTATCGAGCCTTCTGTTACTATCAAAATCGGAGGATGGCGAACAATTGCTAATATACTTAGCAGTCTAAAAGGTAGCGGTTAGTGTTGTTCTAGTCTTGGAGGATGAAGGTACGCAAACTCCTATGTTAGCAAAATAATGACGGGGTGGAAACTTATTATCCGTGCCTCGAAATATTGGCCTTAGCTCTCGTAGTAGCCTCTCGAAAGCTTAGGCCTTATTTTCAATGCCACCTTATAACCGTATTAACAACCTTTCCCCTGCGGAATGTCCTTCACAAACCTGAGTTGTCAGGTAGGTCGGCCAAATGGGCAGTTAAAATTAGTGAATTCGATATTGAGTATAAGCCTAGGACTACGATCAAATCACAAGTTTTGGCCGACGTAGTGGTCGACTTTAGTCCCATGTTACTACTTTTTGCCGCCAAAGAAGCAGTGATGGTGTCGGAAACGACATCAGGAGTTTGGACCATGTTCACGGATGGAGCTTCCAATGTTAAAGGGTTTGGGCTCAGGGTGGTCCTAATCATGCCTTTGGTAGAAACCCTGAGCGGGCTGTAACCTGTCACGACCCAATTTCCCTCCGCCGGGTATCGTGACGGCACCTAGTCTTAAGGACTAGGGAAGCCTAACATTAAGTAAACATATGTCATAATATTTAAAATATTAAGTGCTTCTTGATATAAATCTCTATACATTGCATATCTTCCCAAAACTCGGTAAGTACAAGTCATAATCTTTAACGAATATACACTAGAATCTCTAACTACCACTGTTCGAAATGAATAAAACATTGTATGATTAACAATTATAAGAAGGTGACTCCGAAACCGCGAACGCTGAAGCGATTTTACCTTGAGTTTCCACAACAGCAACCGCGCTGCTAACTATCGATCGATCGGCTATGCAAAACCTGGAATCTGCACACAAAACAATGTGCAGAAGTGCAGAATGAGCACACCACGGCGGTTCCCAGTAAGTATCAAGACTAACCTCGGTGAAGTAGTGAGGAGGACTAGTCAGGACACCCACTGGTCTAATAAATCAACAGACATAAATATCGAAATGACAGGATATGACGTTTGTCCAATGACTACACAATGAAATTAACACATACACATTCAAGCGGAAGGAAAATATAGTAAAATACAATGAAACATCATACTAATACACAGAAGGAGGGATGAGAACACAACCTGAAAATCAGAACCCACAATATAGCAAGAACAAGTAATAATTCAGCACTGCAACAGTTTCCACGTCAAGCCTTAGCCAACAGCCCCAAGCGTTTTTGGAAAATTCTTCGAGGGTAAACCTTCACCCGTAAGTTTATATTGAATGCTTTGAATATAATCATTTCAAATAGAAAAATTTCTTTGAAATATACTTTCTCCGAATATATATATATATATATTTTAGAAAGAGAAATCTTCAAAACATAGTTCCTTCAAAATAAATGGTTTTCGAATATACTTTCCCGATAAATGCCTTTCAAATATCGTTTTCTGCAAGACAAATGCTTTTAAAATATACCTTTGAAATAAAAGTCCTTCAGACATAGTTTTCTTCAAGATAAATGCTTTCCAAATATACCTTTCAATATATATATCTTTCGATCATAATCTCATCAAGATAAATCTACCGGAACTCCGTTCATAGCTCAGAATTTGTCATGCAGTACAGGGGTAAAGCTCCAGGAACACGTCTGTAGTCCCAATTTAAATATGTAATACAATACATGGGGAAAGCTCCCGGAGTACGTCTGTAGTCCCTATTTAAATATGCAATGCAGTACAGGGGGAAAGCTCCCGGAATACGTACGTAGTCCCAATTTAAATATTCAATGCAGTATAGGGGGAAAGCTCCCAGAATACGTCCGTAGTCCCAATTTAAATATGCAATGCAGTACACAGAGAGAAAAATAGAACATAGCAAAAGCGTCGTACATTTCCACAATAAGCACAAAAGCAACAAAAGGCAGAAATGCAAAGTGGGACGAGCAAATCAATGCAAAAACCTAAATCACAAGAATGGTAAAACTCACTCATAAGAAGTAGCCACTGAAGGGAATGCCAAACACAAGTGAAACAATATAACGAGGGGAAAATAGAACAAATATAGCAACAATTCACAATATTCAAGTCAACAGTAAGAAACCAATCCTCCCGGCAAGGGAAACATCTATAACCAGACTCGCCTAAACAATTAGGTTCACGGAATAAATCTCAGCTTTGAATAAATGATCAGTAATAGGCAACATCAAGGAAATACCATCAACATGGAAGATTATAAAACTAAACCTAAGTAGCACTTAAGGGACAATCATATAATTCACAATATACGACTCATGAGCATGCTTGACACCAACGTGTAGCTGTTCCAATTTCCGCTACACATTTTTATGACTAGATAATACTAATTCTAGTCAAGTAGGTATTTTATGAGGGGAAACACAACATGACGGTAGGAGAAGTAAAGTCTTCAGTTAAGTCAATTATGGTCAAATAAGCAACAAGGGGAAAACTAAGCTAGAAATCTCTAATTTAAGCAGGAAGAAATGAACTAGCAACCAGGAACTCAGATACAACAATTACAATTCATACACAGGGAATATAAGGACCTAAGAATCTTAAAAGGCCAAACTATACAAAAAAGTCCGAGTACGCACTCACCACCTCGCGTACACGGGCCACAATCAACATAGAAGACTCAATTCCTAAGGGGTAGTTCCCCTACACAAGGTTAGGCAAGGTACTTACCTCGACGGCGATAACCCGGTACTCTAAAATGACTTCTCAGGCGAAATAACCTCCGGACGGCTCAAAATCAACTAAAACAACTTCAAAATACACATAAAACGTATAACGAACTATTCCGAATAATAAAGTTTCAATCTTTACAAAATTATAAAAATCGACCCCCGGGCCCGCACCTCGGAACCCGAAAAAAATTACAAAATTTGAATACCCATTCCAATACGAGTTCAACCATACAAATTTTATCAAATTCCGATACTATTTGGTCCCTCAAATCATGATTTTTTATTTTAGAGATTTTCTTCCAAAACCAACATTTTCCTCTACTCAAAACACAAATTAAATGATGAAAATGAAGATAACATCATGGAATATATTCAATTCTAGTTGAAGAACACTTACCCATTCGATTTGTGTGAAAAACCCACCAAATATCGCCAAGAACCGAGCTCTAGAAGTCAAAATATGATAAAAATGGCCTAACCCTCAATTTTGGAATATAATCTGTCTGCCTAGATTTTTAAGCATTGCGATCGCGTAGAGGAAAATAATTACTAGCCTAAAATGTGCTATGCGATCGCGTAAGGACTGATGCGAATATGATATGCGATCGCGTGTGGAATGATGTGATCGCATAGAAGGAAAATGTTTACAGACTAAAAACTGTGCTATGCGATCGCGTGTGGAATGATGCAATCGCATAGAAGGAAAATGTTTACTGACCAAAAAATGTGTTATACGATCGCGTGTGGAATGATGCGATCCCATAGAAGGAAAATGTTTACTGACCAAAAAATATGCTACGCGATCGCGTGTGGAATGATGCGATCACATAGAGTAAAAATTGGGCGGGTCACAGAACACTATGTGATCGCGTCTATGCCTATGCAATCACATAGAAGAAAAACCATAAAACAGAATCAGCAGTGAAGAATAGAAGAAAATTGACCCGAAGCCCATCCGAAACACACCTGAGACCCTCGGGACCCCGCCCAAACAAACAAACAAGTCATATAACCTACCACAGACTCGCTCGATGTTTCAAATCACATAAAACAACACCAAAACGACGAATCAAACCAAAAATCAAACTTATGAATTTTCAAATCTTTAAATATCAAAACTCGTGCCTAATCCTATCAATTCAACCCGGAATGATGCCAAATTTTGCAGACAAGTCACAAATAACACAACGGACCTACAGCCACCATCGGATTCCATTCCGAGCCCGATATCAAAATTTCACCTATCGGCCGAAATCCTCGAAATTCTAACTTTCACCGAATTACCTCGAATTACTCTACGGACCTCCAAAACCAATTCTGGTCGCGCGCCTAAGTCCAAAATCAACATACGAAGCTGTTGACATTAACCAAAACTCATTCCGAGGCCGTTCACACAAAAGGCAAACCTCCGGTCAACTTCCATCAATTAAGCTTCTGAAATTGAAATTTTCCTTCCAATTCGACTCCGGATTATCCGATAACTGAATCCAGCCACGCACGCAGGTCGATATACACAATGTGAAGCTGTTCAAAACCTTACGCCACCGAACGAAGCTTAAATTCTCAAAACGACCGGTCGGGTCGTTACAAAATTTTTTCTTTGACTAACAATGAAGCCGAGTATGAGGCATTGATTGTAGGACTCAAATTGGCATGGGGACTCGGCTCCGAGGTAATAGAAATAAAATGTAATTCGCAATCAGAGATAAACCAAGTTTATGGGATCTTGGATACAAAGGAGGAATGCATGCAACAATATGTGATTAAAGTTCAATCTTTGCTTGAGCGATTCTAGTAGTGGTTGATCGCCCACATCCCGAGAGAAAACAACGTGGAAGCAGATGCATTGGCCAACTTGGGATCATCCACTGAGATGAAGGGTCAGATTTCGGTACTGTCATACAACTCATGCATTTGTTATTGGATATAGATGGTTATTGTGAAGTAAATACAACCAACCTGTTCTAGGACTGGAGGAATGAGATCATCGATAACCTTTAGCACGGCAAGCCGCCCGAAGACCCAAAGGCATCCCGAGAACTCCGCACCAAAGCAGCTCGTTACAACTTTTAGGGAGGCTGTTAAATAGAAGGTCATCCCAGGCAATTCGACCCAATGTACCTTCGAGGATGAATACGCCATGAGAGAGGTTCACGAAGGAATTTTCAAAAACCATTTCGATACAAATTTGTTTGTCATAAAATTGTTAGGGCTATTGGCCCTAGATGGAGCTAGATGCGAAGGCATTCGTTCAGAAGTGCGACAAGTGTCAGGGCCATGCACAGTTGGTGAACCAACTAGCAGAACTCTCTCATTCGATATTGTCCCCATAGCCATTCATGAAATGGGGGATAGATATAGATCGGTCGCTGCCACCAGATCCTAGGGAGCTAATGTTTCTTTTAATTTTAACTGATTATTTTACTAAATGGTTTTAATTAGGTCCTTACCAAAAAACCGATGAGCGCGACGTAGTCGATTTCCTATGGAAAAAATATAATTTGCCGATTTGAAATAACGAAGGAGATTGATTGCGACAACGAGCAATAGTTCATAGGGTCAAAGGTCACAAATTCCTTAAAGACTTGAAAATTAAAATAATCACATCTTCGCCATACCATCCGAGCGAAAAGGGCAGGCGAAATCAACCAATAAGGTGATTATTCAAAACCTCAAAAAGAGGTTGGAAGTAGCCAAAGGCAAGTAGCCCGAAGAGTTGTCGGGAGTGTTGTGGACATATCAGACGATGGAAAAGTCTATCACGAGAGATACACCTTTCTCTCTCATGTACGATGAAGAAGATCTGATCCAGGTAGAAGTAGGAGAGCCGACTTTGCAGTACTTTTGGGCGAATGAAGAAACAAACAACGAGGCATTGCTTGTCAAATTGAAGCTGCTTGACAAACACAGGGACTTGGCACACATAAGAATGGTGGCCAAAAATAAAGAATGGAAATGTACTATAATAGGAGGGCCAATCTTTATTATTTAAAAGGGGAAGATTTGGTTTTAAGGAAAATAACTAAGAACACACGGGAGCTCCACACGAGAAAGCTCGGTCCAACATGGGAGGCCCCTTTCGGGTTTCAGCTATCACCGGAAAAGGATCATATGAATTAGAAAACCAAGATGGAGTAAAATTGCCAAGCAATTGGAATGTGACTCACCTCAAAAGGTATTATTTTTGATGAGCACCGCTTGTATTGAAAGTATGTGTTGCACTCTTTTTCCCTTTGCCTAGTTTTTGTCCCAATTGGGTTTTTTGGCAAGGTTTTTAATGAGGAAGCGACATCAAGCATACTATGAAGTAAACGTCATTAGTAGAGATAATACCTTTATACGACAAGGCATTGAAACAACAAACCTCAGCGAGATAGTTAAATAGTATTTGGCTACGTGGGGAAGTCCTAATAAGAAGCAAACCTTGCCACCAGACCAAAGGCTATTCAACCGTTCACAAGTGTTTTCCCTATAAGCCACTAGTGGGTGGTTAGATAATCTTTGTCTCGATTGCGAAGTTACGAGAAACGAAGCTTTCTATCAAACAAAATATTATCCAACCATTCACTATTAGAATCCTCAAAAGCCAAGACTTCCAGCGTTCCAATCTGCATTCTTCTCATTCGAACACTATGGGGGAATAGTATGAGAATACGAAAACCTGATTTCCATGGATACCGGGACTATGAAATCCAGAAACAAATATGCCTCATCGAGACCAGGGACTGCACAGCTAGCCCCGTAGAAACAAGTTGTACAGAATAGCCACGTGTATTAGTAATTTCTTTTCTTTCAGCACCTCGCTGCTTATGTACTTTTTAGTATAGAAGGAATAAAACGAAGTCCTTTTATTTATATCTTGTTTCTTGTCCAAATGATGAATTGATTTTATCATTTGAAAGTTAACTAAGTGCTTCAAATGCTAGTGCCGGAATGAACAGGACGTCATCTTCAAGAGCACCGTAAACATAGTAAGGCCCTCTTTCAAAAAACCCTCACACTAAAGGGTTGGTTCCGAAAGAGTTTATGCCCAAAACCCAAATGCTATTGGGGGAAAATACACTTGAGACCTTGCCTAATATGACACAAAAAGAATAAAGCTTAAACAAAAGCACTTTTATTTATTAGATGTGTCATGCAGCACGAGTACAAAAATTCCAAAGGAAAAGAAAGCAAAAAAGCTAAACTATATCGCCACCAGAACCCCGGGGGAAGAAAAGTATCTACGCCCCCGGGAAAAGTAGGAGGATTTGTTGCCGATGCAGGATCTTGGCCTTCATCATTATTCTATTCAAGTTCCTCCTCGGTTCTAGAAGACTCAGAACCAGAACTAGAAGAATTTGTTCCATCAAGCTAAGCTGCGAGGCGTTCTCGGGCAGCTAACTCCGGCGTTCGAGCCATGGAAATCTCAACATCGATATCAATAATGTCCGATTTGGCCTCTTCCAAGGTTCCTCCTCATGTGATACATGGAATGTGTTTTTTTTATAACAAGGGAATCCTCTTGGAGATGATGTTTTTCATTAAGCCTATCAACCTCGGTCAGAAGGCCATCCCGCTCGGATTTCAGGGTGCTAAGGCTAAGATCTAGATCATGGATTGTGTTTATATGAAACTTATTGTGTTCCATGATCCTCTTATATTTATTCTCCATCTGGGCACACTTCTTCTCAGCAGTGGTAGCCTCTTCAGCTTTGGAGATCAAGGCTGCCTCCAAGTTATGCACTCGTTTGATAGAGGCGGACTAGCATTCGGCAGCAGCAAGCACGACGTCTTGAGCTTCAAACCACTTAGCATTAGCTTCTTGGAATCCAACATTTAATTGATAAGATTTTTGACTGAGGGATACTACCTCCTGCTTGCTTAGTTGCATTCGGGCCTCAAGATCACTCGCCCCAGCGGCATTTGCCTCTAACATTTGAAGGCGCGCAAGAAGTTGATTTCTATCGAACAATAGTTGATCCCTCTCGGACTTGAGTCCCTCTTTGTCGAGGATCAATTTATGAATGCCCTCAGAAGTGAGTAAGTTGGCATGTGAAACAAATACCAAAGTTAGAAACCCTTTCAAAATAAGCCAAGAATAAACAAGCCGTAAAAAGAACAAGAACAATGTCGTTGTTGCATTGTGCATGGTGTTATTTATCATACACTCCCCCGAAAGAGAGTGTATTTTATTCTTATCTTTTTCTGAATCCAGCGGCTTTATATAATTGGCGAGTTCCACCGTCCTGGATAGAAGATGGCACTCAACTGACAGCGAGAGCGAGAAACTCCTCCTCCACCGAGGATCTATAGAAGGGGGTGAGTAGTTGTGCCCAAAATTCTCATGCTTTGGAGGCTGGAGAGGAGGGACATCCTTTTCTCGGGCACCTCAGCCGGTGGGGGAAATGTAGCAGTTGTTGGTGATGAAGGTATGGCCCGTGTGGTGGGAGATAAAGTTGATGGTGTTGTAGGGTGAGAAGCAAATGCGGTAGAGGTAGTTGTTTATCGGGAAAATGATAATTACAATTATATTTAGTTAAGTGGTTCTAAAAATATGCGATTTATCTTAGTACCAGTTATCAAGCAATTGATGTTAAATGTGTTAGAATAAAATAGAACGAAAGATGTTAGAAAGCTGAAGAAAAGCAAACCGAGATGCATGAGTTCGAAGGTTCGGTGTTGGCCTCGGGGGTCCTTCAAGTCGAGGCTCGGGGATACCGTCAGAAGACCGATGAAGCTATAAAAAAATTGCACGTTTCAGAAAGTTCTATTTATGACCAATAATGAGCTATAAATGAAGAACAGTTAATGAAAAGCAATAAATGTGAGTGAATGAGCTAGTAGAGAGAAATAGAGAATGTTAAAGTAAAGTAGAGAATGTTCTTGTGCCTTGTCTTCAATAATGTATATCTTTAAAAAATGACAGGGGTTCCCTTTATATAGCAGGGAGTATCCTAACATAGTACACCGACATTTATTACAAAGATTGTGTTTATTCTGCTAGTTAATGCCCAAGTACAAAATCGTACTTCGTCACAAAGTTATCTACCTCGATCTTCGTGGTGTTCCCTATGTAGATTACGGACCCGTATCCTCTTGGGTCGAGAGTAAGAGGGACTTCGAGATCAGACCCCGTGCCACGCTTGGGATCTCATACGAACAAGCCATCGAATAGGCATAAAATTGGTCTCCCTAATTTTAACTGTACACAGATAGACCTCGCGTTTCTTATAATGAAATGATAATAAACGGCCCCGACATGAATCCTCTCGGACCCGCCATGATGACGTCATACTCGTGACGCAAGCTTATCAGGCAATTTGAAACATCCCGCCGGATCATATTCTCAGGAATACTGATTGTACCGCCGCTCCAAATTTTCAAGAAAAGTGATGATTGTGTCACTGGTTGATTTCCCCAGAAGCATTGATTGCGTAGTTAATGAGGTTTACGACCTTCTATAAATAGGGGGTTTCCTGATCTCAAACTCCATTCATCCTTACTTCAATAACCTTTAATCATTTTCCTTTCTCACATTCATCTCTATTTTTTTGTCTTTATGGTACAAAGTTATGTCTGTAAAGTTATTCGGCGGTGGCCCTTCGAGCCTGGTCGTGACTTCCTTCTCAAAATCTTCTCCTACTAGACATGGTTATATTGGGTTGTTGTTGTTGTTGTTGTTGTCACTGCTGCTATCGGCCCGAGGAGACGAGAGAAGAGCATTGAGTGCCTTCCATGCTGAAAGGTATAAAGTACCTATACTTCTACTCATCTCTCTTAACTTCAACCCGGTGTGGCACTTTTCCCTTCTTGCCTCCCACGAGGCGAGGAGGAAATATCTGTTGGTTTTTGCATCCCACACCAGTTCAATGTCTCAAGAAGTGGCTTCCTAGTAGTGGTGCTGACAAGACCACCAAAGGCAGAAGCTTTTAGGAGGTGGAGGAACATGTTGTCCGCCCATTGATGCTCCGAAAAAAGAGGGAGGCTTGAAGGCGTTTCTCAAAAAGGTTGGAACGAGGTCCCTCATAAAGAGGTCCTCGAGGGTGTTCTCCTGGACGATAAGCTTTTGTCCGTAGATTAGGCTTTTGGTTGTTGTTTTACGCATTTTTGTCGTTATGTAAAGATCCCCTGTGGGCTTTGTAAACATCCCCCATTAATATAAGAACTTTATGGGTTTTTCTTTGATCCGATGCTGGATTTTATTTTGTCTTTGCTTATAAAAATCTGTGTGTATGATTTGCCCGAATACCGGACCTGCGACATGTCTAATGCCATGTTCCTTAAAACTTCGAGCCCTTTATCTGAGCTAGGATTGCCTCTAGTTAGGTGAGGACCGGGCCTTGGCTTCTTTGTAGCAAATATGTCCCGTTGATAGCCCTCCAGTGAGGACTTTCTCTGACTTGGAAACCTCGGGGAATTTTTGGGACGACCCCCGAGTGAGTATTCACTTCGAATTCGGGAGGCCTTCAGTCATAAGGGGGCGAGCGGGCATTTTTCCCGAGCTTAAAAAATAGAGATATCCCTGAGGCTTAATAAATAAACTTTGAATGAGGCTCTTCTCGGGCCTAGGTGACCTTTGGGCTCTAAAACCGTGCGTTTGCCCGAACTTCGGGGGTGTGGATAGCCCTTAAAGATTTGCATATTCTCTTCGATTGGTGAACTTGTTTGAATCTGGGAGGACGTTGGGCCTGAGTATAAATTGTGTTCACATCTGCTGCATGTATTCTCCGAGACGGTCTTTTTTGATGATCTAAGATCGGCCATCTGGGATTCAGTTCCTCGAGTCAAGCTTTGACTTCAGGGCCTAAAAAGTTTTTGGCTTTTAGGAATCGAATCTGACCTTTGAAGATTTTTGTGTTGGCTCTCAAGACCCTCGCGCGCTGGCCTTTGGGTGTCCTTAGGCATGGGGTTAATGTGGCCTTTTAACTGGCCTATAGGCCTTTTGAGGCTAGCCCAGAAGCTTACGCATTCCTGCCCTTTGACGTTTTCAGTCAATCACCTAGGGCCCAGTCTTTGAGCTGAACTACGGCTCGAGCTCATTGACCCTTCGAGTTTCGAATTAGCCCATAGGCCTCTTTTTTAGTTAACCAATCCGGGCTCAGTCCCTAAGCCGAGTTACGGCTCGGGCTCATCGACCCTTCAAGGATTTGAATTAGCGCGTAGGCTTTGTGCGCTGGCTTTAAGGCTCTTGGGCTACTTTGGTTATACATTTCGGGCTCAGTCCCCGAGCCGGGTTACAACTCGGGCTCATAGACCTTTTAGGTTTTGAATTATCTCGTAGGACTCTTTCTCGACTTTTTTGTTAACCAATCCGGGCTCAGTCCCCGAGCCGGGTTATTGCTCGGGCACATAAACCCTTTAGGTTTTTAATTAGCCCGTAGGACTTGTGCGCTGGCCTCAAGGCTCTTAGGCGAGTTTAGTATGGCTACATTTTTCCCCGTTAATGCCCTAGATATTTTGTGTCCGTCTAATTCTTCGACGGTTCGGTAAGAACCTCGATTATTAGTCATTATGCGACGATAGGTGGGCACCTCGTAAAGTTTTTCTCTATGGTTGAACTTGCTTCAAAGCCTTTTTGATTTTGAGAACCGTCATGAAAATGATCGAAGCTCTTTTGTTTGGGCCGAGGGTAGCGTGATTTAACCGGTTCTTTTCAAAATAACTTCGAAGGATTAAATTTCATTGCAACAGTCGGGCATCCTCGAGTTGCGTAAGTTTGGCCATAGCTTATCGACCAGAGTCGTTTATGTTTGCCCGGAGCCTTTAGTCCCGAGTATCGTATCCTCGGCATTTATATTCGAGGGTATGCCTTTTAGGGGTCTTACAAGTTCGAATATATAGCCTTGGCTTTAACGTCGGGACTGTGCCTTGCTATTCAGTTATGCCCATTCGGGGCGTTGTGGTCTCGATCATGCCCGTAGGACTTACAGTTCTTGACATATCTGAGGTTACCCACTTGGGATCTTACGACCTCGGGTCTTGATAATTTGAATTTTAAATATAGCCGTTTCCAGAGAATACAGAGGGTTTTGATGATAAAATATTCCTTTGATTATTTGATACAAGCATACATATTTTCGCCGTCGAGTGCTCGATCCTTTTATGCGGGCACAATTCATTTGATCGTTTGGCCCGATACATAATTCTCATGTCGATCCCCT
Organism: Nicotiana undulata; assembly: GCA_005239495.1. NCBI lineage: Eukaryota > Viridiplantae > Streptophyta > Magnoliopsida > Solanales > Solanaceae > Nicotiana > Nicotiana undulata. The sequence continues at coordinate 47,652 of ML267141.1, read as the reverse complement.
CCTTGGTTTACTCTGACTTGTTTTATGAGGGCGACCTTCTGGGGCAATGTCCTCCAGCATTTGAGGTTGCTCTGATAGAAGTCTTGAACGCTTGTTTGAGTTCTTCCTGGCTAACGCATAGTTATTGCCTCGTTAAAAACCTTGTTCGATAAAAACACTTTCTCAGGAATAAAACCCGATCGAAGGAAAAGAGTGCAACGCATTTGTTGATCCAGGGGATTCTTTGAAGTTAGCGGATGTTCCGGTGTCTTCTGCCGGATGTATGCAGGAGGTTAGCTTTGGGGAAAATAAAAAGGGATGGGGCCATAGAATTACCTTAGCAGTAATAGCGTTTGAGCATGGATATGTTCCAATTGCTCGGGAGTTGCTCGCCTTCCATAGTGCCGAGCTTATAGGATCCTTTGCCAATTACTCCGAGCACACGGTACAGTCCCTCCCATCTTGGGCCTAGCTTCCCCTCATTAGGGTTTCGGGTGTTCAAAGTGACTTTTCTTAGGACTAAGTCCCCGACTCTGAAGTGTCGGAGGTTTGCTCTCCTATTATTGTATCTCTCGATCCTTTGTTTCTGCACGGCCATCCAGACCAGCGAAGAATCTCGTTTCTCATTAAGTAATTCGAGGGCTACAGTCACGACCTCATTGTTTGAATCCTCTGTAGCATGCCGGAACCTCGCACTCGGTTCCCCCACTTCGACTGGTATTAGGCTTCGGACCCGTATACCAGAGAGAATGGTGTCTGCCCCGTGCTTGACTTGGGAGTGGTTTGATATGTCCACATGACTTTGGGAATCATTTCCCTCCATCTGCCTTTTGTGCTTTCCAACTTCTTCTTCAAGTTTTGAATGATGGTTTTGTTTGTGGATTCGGCCTGGCCGTTGGCGCATGGGTGGTAGAGTGTCGATAAGATCCTCTTGAGTTTATGATCCTCGAGGAACTTCGTTACTTTGCCTCCAATGAACTGCTTTCCATTATCACAAGTTATCACATAGGGGATTCTGAATCGGCATAGGATATGGTCCCATATAAAGTTGATGACTTCTTTTTCTCTTATATTCTCGAAGGCTTGTGCTTCCACCCATTTCGAGAAATAAACATTCATAAATAAGATAAATCTAGCTTTAGCTGGTGTCGTTGGCAGTGGTCTGACGATTTCCATCCCCCATTTCATGAACGGCCATGGTGACAGGACCGAATGCAAGTATTTACCGGGCTGGTGGATCATGGGCGCGAACCTTTGACATTTGTCGCATTTCCGGATGAAATCTCTAGCGTCTTTTTCCATATTGTCCCAGTAATAACCTGCTCTGATCACTTTTCGGACCAAGGATTCGGCGCCAGAGTGGTTCCTGTAGGTTCCCTCGTGGATTTATCGTAGCACGTAATCCGTGTCACGCAGCCCCAGCCACACCGTCGGGGCCCGTCGAAGGTCCTCCTGTAGAGAGTGTTGTTTTCGTCAAGCGAGAACCGGGCTGCCTTGGTTCGTAGGGCTCTTAATTATTTTGTGTCTGTGGGCAGCTTTCCGTCCTTCAAGTAACTTATGTATTTGTTTCTCCAATCCCATATCAGGCTGGTGGAGTTTATTTCGGCGTGTCCTTCCTCGATCACCGATCTCATTAACTGAATGACGGCTCCGGGGAGTACATTATCTTCTTTGATGGACGACCCTAGGTTTGCGAGGGCGTCGGCCTCACTATTCTGCTCTCGAGGTATATGGTCTAATGCCCATTCCTTGAAGCGATGTAGCATGATCAAGGTCTTGTCAAGGTACCTCTGCATTCTGTCTTCTCGAACCTTGAAGCTCCCATTTACCTGGTTAACAACTAGGAGAGAATCACATTTGGCCTCGATGCATTCGGCTCCGAGGCTCTAGGCCAATTCTAAAACTGCAATCATAGCCTCATACTCGGCTTCATTGTTAGTCAATTTTGCAGTTTTTATGAATTGTCTGATTATGTCGCCCGTAGGCGGCTTTAGGACTATGCCGATCCCGGATCCTTTTAGGTTAGAGGCACCGTCTGTAAACAGGGTCCATACCCCGGAAGAAGTGCCTATTTTAAACAATAATTCCTTCTCTACTTCGGGCACAAGGGCGGGTGCGAAGTCGGCTACGCAATCTGCCAAAATCTGAGATTTGATAGCCGTTCGGGGCTGATACTCGATATCGTACCCCCCGAGATCGATGGCCCAATTGGCTAACCGGCCCGACAACTCGGGTTTATGCAATATGTTTTGAAGCGGGTACGTCGTTAAGACGCATATGTGATGATATTGAAAATAAGGTTTTAATTTTCCAGATGTGCTAATTAGTGCAAAGGCTAATTTTTCCAAAAGAGGATACCTAGTTTCGGCATCGCCCAAGGTCCGACTCACATAATAGATAGGGAACTGTGTACCTTGCTCCTCCCGAACCAGCACACCACTTACCGCTACCTCCGATACGGCCAAGTACAGATACAATGTTTTGTCCTCCTTTGGGGTGTGGAGCAAAGGCTGGCTCGAAAGATACCACTTCAATTCTTCCAAGGCACTTTGGCATTTGAGAGTCCATTTGAAGCTATTCTTCTTCTTGAGCAGGGAGAAGAAATGATGACTCTTATCTGACGATCTCGATATGAATCGTCCCAAGGCCGCTATCCGCCCACTCACATTGTTAACCACTGTGATCTCTTTAATGGCTTTGATTTTATCGGGATTGATCTCGATCCCCCTGTTTGACACCATGAAGCCTAGAAACTTTCCCGATCCTACCCCGAAGGCATATTTCTCGAGATTGAGCTTCATGTTATAACTTCTAAGGATATCGAATGTTTCCTGCAAATGGGTCAGATGGTCCTCTGCGCGCAGGGACTTAACTAGCATATTATCAATATATACTTCCATGGACTTGCCTATCTAGCACTCAAACATTTTATTAACCAACCGTTGGTACATGGCTCCAGTGTTTTTCAGCCCGAAGGGCATGACGTTGTAGCAGGACGTACCGTACTTCATGATGAATGAAGTTTTTTACCTATCCTCGGGGTTCACTTGAATTTGGTTGTACCCCGAGCAGGCATCGAAAAAGGTGAGGGTCTCGTGCCCGTCCGTGGCATCGATCAGACGGTCGATGTTGGGAAGTGGGAATGAATCTTTAAGGCACGCCCTATTCAAGTCTTTATAATCTACACACATTCTTAACTTATTTCCCTTCTTGGGCACTACCACCACATTGGCCAGCCAATCGGGGTATTTTACTTCTCTAATAGAACCTATTTTGAGGAGTTTCATTACCTCGTCCTTGATGAATGCGCATTTTACCTTGGATTGAGGCCTCCTTTTTTGTTTCACTTGTTTGAACATGGGGTCGACGCTTAGCCGGTGGGTGGTTATTTCGGGCGGAATCCCTGTCATGTATAAATGGGACCAAGAAAAACGGTCTATGTTATTGGTAAGGAACTGAATGAATTTTTTCCTGAGTTCGGGGGTTAACCCCGTTCCTAGGTATACCTTTCGATCCAGAGAATGTTCGACAGGGACTGCATGCTCCAGCTCTTCGACTGTTGATTTAGTTGCATCTGATTCCTCTAGGGCGACGAAGGTGCGGGGGGTGAGAAAATCTTCCTTGCTATCCTCGGGGGTCATTATCCCATTCGGTTCCTCCGAGACGGGGGCATTGGCGCCGGTGAGTTATTCTGGATAGCGAACATCTCTCTGGACACATGATGTTCTCCATATATGGTCTTTATACCGTTTTCTATTGGAAACTTCATCATTTGATGGAACGTTGACGGCACCGCCCTCATGTTGTGTATCCATGGCCTTCCAAGCAATGCGTTGTACCTCATGTCCCCTTCGTTGACATAGAATTTGGTACTTTCGACTTTCCCGGATACGTTGACCGGAAGGGCGATCTCCCCTCTTGTCGTCTCTTCGGCCATATTGAATCCGTTGAGGGTTAGTGAGGTGGGTATGACTGGTCGAGCATCCCGATCCGCTCTACCACTTCCGACCTGATTACGTTGGCCGAACTACCTGGATCAACAAGTACGCGTTTAATTTGGACGTTATTTAGAAGGAAATAAATTACTAGCGCATCATTAAGCGGATGAAGCGGGGTCTCGAGGTCCCCGTCACTGAATACGAAGGTATCTCCGGATGCATGGAAACGAAGTTTTTTTGCCGCTGAAGCCGATATTCTCACCCGTTTAATCACTGGCCCATGAGGGATGTTATTTCCCCCAACGATCATATACACAAAATGTCGGGGTTTTCCCGCTCTGCTCTTTCGAGTCATTGCCCCTTCTTGGGGAAGATATATGATTCGACACCCGACGAACTCTTGCAGATACCCCTTGCTAGCTAATCGGATTGCTTCCCTCTGAAGGTGCCTTTAATCCTCGATTCGATGAACGTGAGTACCGTGGAACTTGCACGTCAGGTTAGGATCCTTCTGCGAAGGGTACGATAGAATGGGTTTTGGCCATCTGGTGTCTTTGATTTTACTCATGGCGGATACGATGTTCAAAACGCCATTCCCAAAGTTGTATTGGGTCGATTGGGATACTCTTGATGGCTCTGTGTGCCTACCGTACCAGGTCTTGTCCACCACCCTGCTTCGATCTATTTCTGGTTTGCTTGGGGTACGTTGTTCCTCACGGTGCTCCTTTGACTCCCGATGTAGGGTCGATAACTTCCCCCCTATGGCTCTCTCTTTCTCCCTGGGAGCCTTGATTTAATTCTCCTGGTGAGGTTTTCGAGCATCCTTATGACGGCGGGGTCGGCCGTTGGTCATTCCTTCCCTGACCTTTCCTATACCGGTCGGATTCGAGGAGCTATCACCGGAGCTGACACAACTGAGATTTTCTAACGGTTTTGCAGCCGGGTAATCGATACTTTCTATGCCTGGAGCATCTCGGATATCATTTGGAGTTTGTCCCTTCCTTTCTTATGGGCGGTAGTTCCCCTCTCTCCCCGCTGACCTTCTTGGTGCGCGCCCTGGTTAATGCCAGGACTGGCTTCGTTGTGCTGGCCATTACTTGATTCTATGTCCTTAGGGGTTAGCTTCGTTGCGTTGATAGAGTTTTGCAGAGGTATGCTAGCGTTTGGGATGGTTACGTCTTTCTCTCCATACCCCCCGAAGCTTCTACTTTCGTAAGCACTCGCTGAGCCGGACATTCTGACCTAAAATCAAAGGTTCTCGGACAGAAAAAGTGTGAAAGATAACGTGCATGTTGTTAGCGAACCTGCACTAAAATAACCACTATTATTTTTAGCCCCACCGTGGGCGCCAAACTTTTTACCGGGAAAATGGTAATTACAATTATATTTAGTTAAGTGGTTCTAAAATATGTGATTTATCTTAGTAACATTTATCAAGAAATTGATGTTAAGTTTGTTAGAATAAAATAGAACGAAAGATGTTAGAAAGCTGAAGAAAAGCAAACCGAGATGCCTGCGTTTGAACGTTTGATGTTGGCCTCGGCGGTATTTAAGGTCGAGGCTCGGAGCTACCGACAGAAGACCGATGAAGCTATAACAAAATTTTAGGTTTCGGAAAGTTCTATTTATGACCAATAATGAGCTATAAATGAAGAACAGTTAATGAAAAGCAATAAATGTGAGAGAATGATCTAGTAGAGAGATGGAGAATGTTAAAGTAAAGCAGAGAATATTCTTGGTCATTGTATTCAATAATGTATATCTTTACAAAATGACAGGGGTTCCTTTTATATAGTAGGGAGCATCCCAACATAGTACACCAACAATTATTACAAAGATTGTGATTGATTCTGCTAGTTAATGACCAAGTACAAAATCGTACTTCGTCACATAGTTGTCTACCTCGATCTTCGTGCCATTCCCTATGTAGATTCCGGACTCGTATCCTCTTGGGTCGAGAGTAAGAGGGACTTCGAGATTGGACCCCGGGCCACGCTTGGGATCTCATACGAACAAGCCATCGAATTGGCATAAAATTGGTCTCCCTAATTTTAACCGTATACAGTAGTGTTGTTTATTGGTTGCTCACCACCGAACGCGGCAGAGGCCTAGCATTCGTCTTTATAGTACTGAGAGCAGGAACTGGGACAGGAAAGGAAGAATCAACATTCTTTACTAAGTCAAATTCTCCCTATAGCGCTCGGGCATCATCCTCGATTAGGGTTCTAAGCTCTTCAGACTGAGCATTCTGTTGAGCTGACGAAGGAAGTTATCTTCTTTGTAAGGAAGCCTCTTCATCACTAACTTCCCCATCATCTCCAATAACCACAGTTGTTGTGGCTGCGTCTTTCTTCACTTTCTTATTTTTACCATCAGCTATGGAAGAACGCCGCCTTTTTGGTTCCTTGTTCTCCAACCATGTACTCCGAGATGATGCACATTCATCGAAAGTAGACCCGAGGGCACCAGTGCAGATGAGAGCTCCGTCAACAACCTCGCAGCCTCTACAGGATCGACCAAGATATCCTTCTCAAGGACGGAAACAGAACCTTGCGGGAGACCTTAATCAAACAATGAGGTAGGGTTAGCATATTTACTCATGTAGAAAGATGGAATAAAGGAAGAGTTTGTTTACTGTGATTCTTGGAACTCCGCCCATATTTTGGGGAAAATTCCTTCCATCGATGGCTATCTGGCGTACTGATGTCCAAAATCTTCTTGACCCACCGAGAAAGGCCTTCAACACTTGGTGGTGTCCACCGAGTTGCTGAAAATAATGAATGAAGAAGGGTTAGCAATAACATGAAGCAACATATTTTCTGGGAAAGAATAAACTTTAAACTTACGTGAACGAGTCCAGGATTCGGAGAAGGATGGATTTGTGGCGGGGATGATATCTTTGGTGGAAAGGATGACAAACCACTCCATCCATCCACGATCAATGTCGTCATCCCTGGTGGTAAGCAAAGCATGCTAGCCACGTTTGCTGAAATATATTACTCCCCCATGGAAGATTTTGGGGGAGTAGAGGTTCATCATATGAGCCAAGGTGAGAGTCTACTTCATTTCCAAGCACATGCGCCGCAGAAAGACCACTGTTCTGTAAAGACCCGTAAAATTCTATGTCTAGAATAATGTCCGAATGGGTCCCTGTGTTGTTATAACTGCAGAAACTCTTAAAACGGACCTATTTTGAGTAAAAAGTACCCTGAAACTTGAAAAATAAAATTTTTCAGAATTGTGCTGATATGCGACGCACTATGCGATCGCATAACGTGAATGCGGACCGCATACCTGGAAAGGCTACTGTCCAAATTCAGGACAACTATGCGGCACAGAATGCGATCGCATTTTGGGTATGCAGACCGCATAGTCGTCGCATTCTTGCCCCACGGTTCTTGCGAAGGAAGTTATGCGACGCACGATGCGATCGCATAACAGGTATGCGGACCGCATAGTGGTCGCATACATGGGCAGATTGTTTTCCAATTTTGGCCCATTTGAGGAACAACTATGTGATAGGAATGCGGAACGCATAGGAGGAATGTGATCACATTCCTGACCGCATTTCTGTGTCGGGGCTCCTATTTTCTACATTTATAACCCGACCCCCTGTTTAATAAAACACCCCTCCCCTTCATTTTACGGAATTTCTGAACAAAATAGAGAGAGGGGAGAGAGGGTTCTTGAGAGAGAAATCTCCTTCTTCATCAATTTGATTTTTCCAAAATCACTCAAGCCTGGGAATTTCGAGTAATCTTCTTCTTCATTCTAACAGGTAAGTCCCCACCCCATTTCTCTTACATTTTCATATTTTTGGTTAATAGTAGAACTAGAACTACCCTTAATTGGTACTTTAAGATGAAAGTGAAGAGCCTTGCATGTATGTTCATTTATTGTCACAGTCTAGTAAAGGGAAGTGGGTTAGAGTCAATAATCACAAAGAGGGGGTTGGTAATCTGAAGGGTCTCATAGCATTCGATAAATGCCTAGGCGAGTTCGAATTGTGTTCATGATTCCCAATTCTAAGATGAATGTGTTACATTATGAATTAGATTGAAGTTTCTTGACGGTCCAGTGATTTGGGAATGGGAATTAGAAGGGAACTTCGACTCCAGGTATGTATGGCTAACTTTAACCTTTGTAGAATCCTCTTGTTGGTGTCCGAGCATACAGTATATGTACTTTTTTTGAGGATATGTGAATTGACTGTCCAATTGTGTTGAGGCATAATACTTCACTCCCTGAAATTCTTGTTGACTACTATGCTAGCTGAGATTGTGAAAAGTGGTTTGTTGTGCCTATCTTATTATGTGCAAAGCTCGTAAATGCTCGAGGGTATCAATATGAAAGTATGTGTTAATGAATGAAAGAATGTTAATGTGCCCAAAGGTGGGAATGTATATAATGGCTAAAAACCGTGCGTGGTAAGTAATGAAAAAGGGTATTGCAAAATGAAGTAATTGAGTTGAATGATTATGGCAACACCGTGTACATGAATTACTGCTTGGTGAGAGTCATTGTGCCTTGAGTCCACATAGCGAATTGTTGATATGAACTTGTGTTCCTTGTAATGAAGATCCTTGTGATTTAATTGTTGGTGATTGTTGTTATGAAATGTGATTGTCTGGTGGGATCGGGTTGCACGCCGCAACACGAGGTAATAAGGGTGGACGAGGTAATAAGGGTTGCCGAGGTAATAAGGGTGGCCGAGGTAATAAGGGTGGAATGTGGTTGTGTTGAAATGAGAATCTGTGAAACTCTTATTGAAAGGAGAATCTGTGAAACTCTTGAATATGGTGGTATTGGAAGGAGAATATGTGAAACTCTTGATTTTGGTTGTTTCTGTTTCTGTGCAATACTTGTTGGTTCCATTAACTGTCTCTTATCTGTGTATTGCTTGATTTTATTTAGGGTAAAGTTTGTTCATACATACTAGTACTATTACACAGTACTAACGTCCCTTTTTCCGGGGGCGCTATATCTTTTATATGGATATAGGTAGTTCCAGCTCAGCCCGCCGTTAGTGGTGCCTCCTCTTCATATCTTCAGCAGTTTTGGTGAGCCCCTCTTCCTCTCGGGGTCGCTTGTGGATTATACTATCCTCTTTTTCTTATGTTGTAAAGGTATAGTCGAGGCCTTGTTGCCGGCAAGCAATGTAAAACTCCTAAGAACTCTTAGAGGCTCCGTAGACACTATGTGGGTTGTATATGTATATGTATATGTATATTAAGGGTGGTAGTTGTACTCGCTCGTACTTGTGGATCGCAAATCAGAAATGTTGTATGTAACTTGTATATTTTGGAGTATTTTCTTTTGAAAACTAAAAGTGGAAAAAATGTAATAATGTACGTTATGAACATGGGGTAATACGTTGGGTAGGAAAGGCAATGCAGGTCCGCTTGACTGGGTTCATCCGGTTAGGCGCTGGTTTCATCCCTCGGTTTTGGGGCGTGACATGTTCGCCACATCGATGGGCTCACCTAGGCCAATCATATTTGGTACCGGTGAAAAAATTCCAAAATTACGGGATCAAGTCCCCCACTCGAAGAAAACAGACCCAAAGTGAAGGGGTATATGTAAACGTATGCGAAGCCCTTCTTAGTGAATTTCAGGTAGGAAAGGCAATGCAGGCCCTTCTGTGACAGACTACGAGGCTAGATTTTCAAAGTTGTGCCGCCATGCCCTCATGATTTTTCCTACTGATGCTGAGAGAGTGCGGAGGTTCATAGCAGGGTTACATTCTGGTATTAGGGCCAACATGGCCCGAGAGGTAGATATGGGTACTCCTTACCAGCTTGTGGTCGAGATAGCTCGGCGGATTGAGGGTTACCAGTCTAGGAGCAAAGAGCAGAGCCAACAGGACAAGAGAGCTAGGTTTTCTGGAGATTTTAGAGGTAACCCAGCCAGGGTTGGGGGTCATTTTGGCAGAGGTCAGCCCAGCAGGCCTCCACATTCAGCTCCACCACCGTCTTCTCGTGGTGTTCCAGTGAGACCATGTTTCAGTGCCATACCGGAGAGTTCTTTTCGCTTGCCAGCCATCCAGGGTTCCTCCGGTTGGTATTCAGGTTGTCAGAGTTCTCCTAGTCCTTACTTCAGTGCCATGCCAGAGACTTCTCAACGTCCCCCACCCATTCAGGGTCCTTCTTCTTAAGGGCAGCAGGCCATGTCATCAGTGAGGTGTTAAGAGTGTGGGGATACGGGTCATATGGCGAGGTCTTTCCCCAGACTTAGGGGTAAGGCCATCCAACAGAGTTATCAGCCTACTTATACAGCGCAGGCGCCCCGTCCACCTAGAGGTGGAGGGCAGGTTGGTAGAGGTCATCCCAGAGGTGGAGGCCAGGCAGGAGGAGCCCAGTCAGCTCCGGTTCAGTCTAGCGGAGGTTAGTCTTCAGGCACTCCAGCCAGATTCTATGCTATACTGGCCCGAGCAGATGCAGTGGCTTCCGATGCTGTGATCACATGTATTATTTCAGTATGTGGTAGAGAGGCATCTGTATTATTTGATCCAGGATCTACCTACTCATATGTGTCAGCCTTATTTGCTTGCTTCCTGGGTGTTCCTCGTGAGTCTTTGGCTTCTCCTATATATGTATCCACTTCCGTGGGTGATTCTGTGATGGTCGACCGGGTCTACCGGTCATGTGTGATATAATTTTGTGGGCGCGAGATTAGAGCAGATCTTCTATTGCTCGACATGGTTGACTTTGAGATTATTATAGGGATGGATTGGCTATCTCCTCATCATGCCATCTTGGATTGCCACGCCAAGATGGTTACTTTGGCCATGCCCGAGTTGCCCAGACTAGAGTGGAGGGGTTCAACAGTCAGCACATCCACCAGAGTTATTTCATTCCTGAAAGCTCGACATATGGTTGAGAAGGGTTGCTTGGCGTATCTTGCTTATGTGCGGGACACCACCGCTGAGTCTCCGACTATGGATTCGGTGCCCGTGGTTTGAGAGGTTGCAGATGTATTTCCTTCAGACCTTCCAGGCATGCCTTCGGATCATGATATTGATTTTTGCATTGACTTGGCACCAGATACGCAGCCTATTTCTATTCCTCCGTATCGCATGGCTCCTAAGGAATTGAAGGAGTTGAAGGATCAGCTTGAGGGGTTGTTAGCTAAGGGATTCATCAGGCCGAGTGTGTCACCGTGGGGTGCTCCGGTGCTATTTGTGAAGAAGAAAGATTGAACCATGCGGATGTGCATTGATTACCGCCAATTGAACAAAGTTACCATCAAGAACAAATACCCATTGTCGTGCATTGATGATCTGTTTGACCAGTTGCAGGGTTCCAGAGTATTTTCTAAGATTGATTTGAGATCAGGGTATCACCAGTTAAAGATTCGGGCTTCCGACGTCCCGAAGACAGCTTTTCGTACGAGATATGGCCACTACGAGTTCTTGGTGATGTCCTTTGGCTTGACTAATGCCCCGGCAGCATTTATGGATTTGATGAACAGGGTGTTCCGGCCGTATATTGATTCCTTTGTCATCGTCTTCATTGATGACATTCTGATTTATTCACGTAGCCTGGGAGAGCACGAGCAGCATTTGAGAGTCGTGCTCCAGACCTTGCAAGAGCAGAAGCTATATGCTAAGTTCTCCAAGTGTGAGTTTTGGTTGGACTCCTTGGCATTCTTGGGGCATGTTGTATGCGGAGAGAGTATTAAGGTTGATCCTAAGAAAATTGAGGCGGTTCAGAGTTGGCCACGTCCTACTTCAGTTACTGAGATCAGGAGTTTCTTGGGTTTGGCAGGCTACTACCGGCGATTTGTGGAGGGCTTTTCATCCATGGCATCCCCACTGACCAGATTGACTCGGAAGAATGTCCTATTTCAGTGGTCTGACGAGTGTGAGGCTTTCAGAGGCTCAAGATAGCTTTGACTACAACACCGGTCTTGGTATTACCCTCAGGTTCGAGGATTTACACAGTGTATTGCGATGCCTCACGTGTTGGATTGGGGTGTGTGCTGATGCAGGAAGGGAGAGTTATTGCTTATGCTTCGCGTCAGCTGAAGATCCATGAGAAGAATTACCCAGTGCACGATCTAGAGTTGGCGGCGATTGTTCATGCTCTTAAGATTTGGAGGCACTACTTATATTGGGTGTCTTGTGAGGTTTATACAGACCACCGGAGTTTGCAGCACTTGTTTAAATAGAGGGATCTCAATTTGAGACAGCGCAGGTGGCTTGAGTTATTGAAGGACTATGATATCACTATCCTCTATCACCCGGGCAAGGCGAACGTGGTAGCGGATGCTTTGAGTAGGAAGTCGGAGAGTATGGGTAGTTTGGCTTTCATTGCAGCTGAGGAGAGGCCTCTAGCCTCGGACATTTAGTCTTTGGCTAATCATTTGGTGAGGTTAGATCTTTCAGAGCCCAGTCGAGTTTTAGCACATGTGATTGCTTAGTCTTCTTTATTGGGGGAGATTAAGGCTCAACAGTATGATGATCCACGCTTGGCTCAGCTTCGGGATACAGTGGTTCAGGGCGGTGCTAAGGAGGTTACTGTTGGCGAGGATGGTGTTTTGAGGCTCCAGGGTCACTTGTGTGTGCCCAACGTTGATGGCTTGAGGCAGAGGATACTTGAGGAGGCACACAGTTCGCGGTATTCTATCCACCCGGGGGCAATAAAGATGTATCATGACTTGAGGCAACATTACTGGTGGAGGCAGATGGAGAGAGACATAGTGGAGTATGTGGCTAGGTGCCTTAATTGCTAGCAGGTGAAGTATGAGCACCAGAGACCCGGGGGATTACTACAGCAGGTGCCCATTCCAGAGTGGAAATGGGAGCGCATCACCATGGATTTCGTGGTTAGGTTACCTAAGACTTTGCGGAAGGTTGACGCGGTATGGGTCATTGTGGATAGATTGACCAAATCGGCGCATTTCATTCCTGTGGCTACTACTTATTCGTCCGAAAGGTTAGCCCAGATCTACATCCGGGAGATAGTCTGGTTGCATGGTGTGCCGGTGTCCATTATATAAGACTGAGGTCCTCAGTTCTCCTCGTATTTCTGGAGAGCATTGCACCGAGAGTTAGGCACTCAGATAGATCTCAGCACAACTTTTCACCCTCAGACCGACGGTCAATCAGAGCGTACAGTTCAGATATTAGAGGATATTCTCAGGGCATGTGTGGTTGACTTCAGAGGCCAGTGGGATCAGTTCTTGCCCTTGGCCGAGTTTGCTTATAATAACAGTTATCACGCCAGCATTGAGATGGCTCCATTTGAGGCATTGTATGGTCGGCGATGTCGTTCTCCCATTGGGTGGTTTGATCCCGGCGAGGCTAAGTTGTATGGTACAGACTTGGTGAGAGATGCCTTAGAGAAGGTGAAGTTGATTCAGGAGAGACTCTGTATACCACAGTCCAGACAGAAGAGCTACGCGGATCAGAGGGCGAGGGACGTATCATTTATGGAGGGAGACAAGGTTCTGCTAAAAGTATCGCCAATGAAGGGTATTATGAGGTTTGGGAAGAAGGGCAAGCTGAGTCCGAGTTTTATAGGTCCTTTTGAGGTGTTGCGGAGGGTGGGTGAGGTTGCTTATGAACTTGCCTTGCCTCCCCACTTATCCGGAGTTCATCCGGTCTTCCATGTGTCCATGCTCCGGAGATATCACCCTGACTTCTCTCACGTGGTTGATTTCAGCACCATTTAGTTGGATGAGAGGTTGGGTTACGAGGAGGAGCCAGTTGCTATCATTGCCAGACAGGATCGCCAGTTGAGATCTAAGAGAATTTCAGTCGTAAAAGTTCAGTGGTGAGGCCAGCCAGTTGAGGAGGCGACTTGGGAGTCCGAGGAGGACATGCAGAGCCGTTATCCCCATCTTTTCTCAGACTCAGGTACACTTCTATATCCATTCGAGGATGAACGTTTGTTTAAGAGGTGGATATTGTGATGACCCAAAGGGTCATCCTGTGTTAACCTAGCTAAATCTGCATTTCAAGGCCTCGAAAGCCTCCATTAATCTCACCTCGATATGCGTGCACAACCCGAGCTTGTAGCCGGGAAACTTTAATGTGAAAACTTGAAGAAAAACTAGAATTTCTATAATTAATTGACTTAAAGTTGACTTTGGTCAACATTTTTGGTAAACGGACCCAGACCCTTGATTGGACGGTCCCGGAGGGTCTGTAGGAAAATATGGGACAAAAGCATATGCCCGGAATCCAATTCCGAGGTCCCAGGACCGAGAAATAAATTTTTAAAGAAAATTATTTTCTGAAAAATATTAAGGATTTTGAAAATGAAATTTAATGAGAAAACAGTGTTACCGGGCCCGTATTATGGTTACGGAACCCAGAACAGGTCAAATATGATTATTATGCGTTTCCTGTAAAGTTTGGTGGAATTCCGGATAACGTAGGTCAGTTCGGCGCATTGAAACCTAATTCTAAAACTTAAGAATTCCTAAGTTTGATTCTAGGGGTTTTGGAGGGTGATTCATAGTTTTAGCGGTGTTTAGGGCGTTTCGAAGGATCGAGTGAGTTCATAATATGATTTGGGACTTGTTGGTATAATTTCACGGGGGCTCGGGTGGGCCCAGGTGCCTCCCGGATCCCGATCCGGGCCAAAAACCAGCAGCAACAGCTGCTGGTGCACCAGGTCTAGTGTGACCGCAGGTGCGGTCGCCCAGGTCGCAGGTGCGATCCCGCTCCTGCGGTTGCCCAGGTCGCAGGTGCGATCCCGCTCCTGCGGTTGCACCATCATAGGTGCGACCCAGAAGCCCCCAGCCCCATTATGCAGGTGCGGACCCTCCACCGCAGGCGCGACCTCGCAGGTGCGAGGTTTGTCCACAGGCGCGCCTTCGCAGGTGCGATCCTCCCTTCGCAGGTACGGTCCCCGGCCTCCTTGGCCCTCATCGCAGGTGCGACCTTATGGCCGCAGGTGCGGTCCAATGGCCGCAGGAGCGAAAATAGCTGAAGGCAGACCCCTAATTAATACGGGTCTTAGGCTCATTTCCTCCACATTTCATCATCTTCGACGATTTTTGAGAGCTTTTCAAGAGGGGTTTCATCTACCAACTAAAAGGTAAGTGATATTCCATTTCATATTAGCTTATTACATCACTTTTTAGGCAGATTAACATCAAATTAGAGGTAAAATCATGGTATAGAGCTAAGACCTAGGGTTGACGAATTCTTAGGCATTTCACTACTTTTCTACCATGAAACCTTAGGGAATTTACATATAAATGATCCTTAGGTTATGGGTGAGTGTTTTCTTCAAAAAAATTCGGAATCCAAGCGTGCGGGCCGGGGGTATATTTTCGGATATTTTCAAGAATGATGAAGTAGCATAATTAGTGGTGTAATTTCCTACGTTTGAGCGTATATTAATATATTTAAATAATATTTGGCTAGTTTCGAGTTCTTGAGCGACGAGTTTGGAGTTTCAGGCACTTTCTTGACCCGAGGAGTAGAGTTCTACACGAGGTGAGTCTCCTTTCCAACCTTGTAAGAGAGAATTGTCCCCGTATGTAATTGTATTGACTAAATGTTCTTGATCGCGGGGGCTACGCACGTACCAAGTGACGAGAGTCCGTGCGTAGTGACTACTATGCTTTGTCGGGTAGTGTTAGGATTCACAAGCATGCTTTTACTTGTCTTGTCTGTCTTTCCTTGCAAGTAACTGTGGTGAGTTAGCATCTCAGAGACATTATGGAAACGTTAGTGAATATCCTGCAAGCTCAAGTTATAGATTATGTTACAAATGTGATACCGGAAATTTCCTTCTTTAAAAGATGTTTTGTTGGATTTGTGTATATTATGAGCACCCGAGTCACATGTATGATTCGTGAGCGGGGTAGCCTTACATTATGTCAACTGCGTCACATGATCGATTCGTGAGCGGAGTAATAAATGCATCTATGATTCGGGTCGTTCGACCCTCGGCAGTGCACATTTAACATATCGCGACGCTTCGGCCGTACGCTTCGGCATATTATATGCTATCTACTTGTCAGAGAGCTTTATTTATGAATCATCATTTTTATCTTTCTGGCTTGGAAGGAATTTGGTGATTTTGTTCATATACTGATGTAGTTGATATGATACAGGAGGTCCTACTTATTTATTTGATTGTTCCATGTCTACCTGCTTTCCATATTTATTGTTCCTGAAACTTTATTGTCATAAACTAGTATTTTGACCTAGTGAGTAAAACGTCTACCTCTCGTCACTACTTCTTCGAGTTTAGACGGGATAGTCACTGGGTACATATTTAAATATATGTACTCATGCTACTCTTCTGTACTTAACTGTACAGGGTCAGAGCCAACTACGTCCGGCCACTATTCCGGCGGCCATCGTTGAGAGTTTCCTTCTGCTGATTTCACGGTGAGCTGCTTTCCTTGGCGATCTTGGCAGCACTGTGGAGTTCCCTACATACTTTTGTCTTGTTGTCTTTTTCCCTATCAGACAGCATTGTATTTATTAGTAGGGTTTTATATAATCTCAGTCGCCTGTTAACTCGTGACACTAGATTCTGGTACGTTTATGGATTTCTTTGATATTTTGGTAAAGATAAACAGATTCTACATTATTTTGGGTTGTAAATTGCCTTGTGTTTTCACTTAGAGATTGGTTTAAAGGATTTTCTTATTTAAAGAATCACAAAAAAAGTTTTTATCATTTAATCACGCAAGAAATCTCACGGGTAGATAGATGTTGGCTTGCCTGACCCTGCCGTTGGGCGCCATCACGACCTGAGCGGAATTGGGTCGTGACAGTTCTTTAACGGTTTAGTGTTTAATGACAACGAAAGGTTTTCAATGTAAATTATTTTCCATGTATAACTACCACAATAGTATAATTTCTCGTAGCATTAGAGTATTGATGTTTTTATATATATATATATATATATATATATATATGGTTTCAGTCGTATGTTTATATATGTTTCATACATAGTTAAATATGCTGAAAATATGGAGTACGAGTCTAATAACTTTCTTTCTCTTTTGGGAATGTACACTCATTTGGTCGTGCTATGTTTCTTAAGGAACTCAGGCCCGATCCCAGCCTTGTCACATTTTGGAGAGTCCAAAATCAGTTGTAGTCGCATATCTTTACTGTTGGGCCTGCCTTCTTGAGGCCCAAATATCAGAGTCTAGTCCTCTTTCCCTCAACCTCTTTAATATTTGTCTACTACTTTGCTAGTTAATTTACTGTGTTGTGATCATGTCCAAATGCACGCCTTTAAAGAGGTATAACATAATCTTTTGCAATAATAAAACTCAACAAATATTCGGGGTCGAATCCATAGGGGGCTAGGAGTATATATTCAGAATGAGCAGTTGAAGTATCTAGATTGCACTTCCACAAATAGATTTTTGTTTCTACTTCTAAAATTAAGCTAATTATTGCAAATTCACTTATAAAACTAGAGATACTTGTTTTTGAATATTTTCCAAATATATAAAAGGCCTAGGGATGTGGCCATGATCTAGGTGTTTGCCTAATGGGATAAAAATATTTATGCTTGTTTTATTGATTGGGGTGTATTATAGCTCACAACACTACATTTCTCACTCAATACCTCTCGGTCAGAGTGTGATTTTGCCCAATTTGGCTTTCTCAAGAGCAAATGGATATCTACCAAAACGGTTGATAAGAGCTAAAGTCAGGTTGTCACTACCCTAGGTTTAACCCTTTAATTGGGTTAATCAATCTCTCAACTGACTCAATTCCTTGTTAGCTAAGTTAACTTAGACTAGGTCCCTTTTACTTAAGAAGAGACTAAGTCAAATAGGCATGAACCAACTTTTCCAACCATTATTTATACAACTATAGTATTAACTAAGCTAAATAAACACTCGCTCACAAACAAGCATAAAATTATTCACCCATAAGGTTTACACACTAGGGTTGGGTCAGAACCCTAGTAAAAATTTAGCTACTCATAGTGGGTGTAGAATAAAATAAAGAAGAAGAGATAATAAAACTCATATTAGAATATCAAAGTAGAGAAATCTAATGTTAAATCACCAAAAGAAGCTAGAGTTTCCTAAAGAAGCAAAGAAAATGGCTACAGTACTTCAAGGATTCAAAATTTCACCTAATTTTGTGAAATTTTTCTATTTATACAAGGTTGACAATTTCGGAACAAAATGCCCCTAGGGAGGTTCTGCGGCCACACGATTTCATGTGCGGTCCGCAGAATTCTTCATCTTGCAGGAGCTGGAATTATGCGGCCGCATAATTCTTAAATGTGGTCGCGAGGCAATATTTCTGTGGTTCGCAGATTTAGCACTTCGGTTGCAACCTAGTATTCTGTAGTTCGCACCTTTACTTCTACGACGCACAATTCTTGTGTGGTCCGCAATTTTGAGGGACTCGGAACTTGGAAATTCGCACACCCTCTAGTGTTGATCTCAAGCTCTTCTTTTGCGGCCGCACAATTCCTGTGCGGTCCATAGTTTGCTAGAAAGTCTACTGGGATTTCCTTCGTTCTTCGCGGCCGCAGATGAAATTCTATGGTCTCCACTTTGTAAGCTTATGTCCCTTTTACTGTATTGTGTTTAGATTACTCCTTTTTTAGAGGGATTATATCTCGGGAGTCCAACTTCCAACATTCCTACAATTTTGCACATTTCATCAGTTTTGGGAACACAATTCAATGCTTTTACACTAAAACAAAAGTTAAAAGGCACTAATAAGTAGTCAAAATACCCACTTATCAACTCCCCAAAAATTAAATATTCTTTTGTCCTCAAGTAAACAAAATAGTTCCCACCTCCACAAGTTAAGAGTCACTTTAGCTAGTCAAAGGTGAGTCATTCACACAATAGTTGGGACAAAAAAATACCCACACTACTTATGTATTATCAACAAGGCGACAAGTTAAACATTTATGCACATTTAGTTCTAATGTGACACTTGAGCATCAAGAGTGGACTTTATTCATCAAGGAAGCTCGCTCTCTCAGGTAGTTCGTTGTGGATACCAAACTCCTCCTCCTTTATGTCACGACCTAAACCGATGGGTCGCGAAGGGCACCCGATGCCTTACTCAACCGAGTACCAATATAACATATCTTTTCAGGTCATACTATAATTGAGCCGGAAGGCTGCCATGAGATAAGTAGAATACAATATGTGATACCAACTTCTACAGAAGACATACGGGCTTATAAGACCAAAATAACCACTCGTATACTGCACATATGCCGACAAGACCATACAATCTTTTACTACATGATATCTGTTTACAAGCCTCTAAGAATACATCATTTTCATAAAGGTCGGGACATAGTCCCCCCATACCAAACAATACACGTCTAAATCATACTAACAAACAAGAAACTCAGAAGCAAATGGAGCGCACCAACATCTTTCGCTGAGCTGATAGCCTACTTGGAGGGCTCTCGACCTGTCTATCGGGACATACGGGCATGAAATGCAATGTCCCTAGGCAAAAAGGACGCCAGTACAAATAATGTACCGAGTATGTAAGGCACAAAAATAAGTACATAACAGACATGGAAGAAATATAGAGTAAATGACACAACCTGTAAGTATGGATAACTTTGTAAATCATGAATATATATAGTGTCATGCATATGCGTATGAATGTCATTTCTTGTATAGGTACATGTTCCATAACATCATCAGGCCTTTGAGGGAATCCCATCATATCATCTCGGCCACTGTGGGCAAAATCATCAATGTATACCAGCTGATCAAGTAGTGGTGCGTATATAACATCGTAACATTTTCCCATATCCCATATACATACATACATACATACATACATATATATATATATATATATATATATATATATATATATATATATATATATATATATATATATATATATATATATATATATATATATATATATACGCATATAATGCCGTCCGATCATGGGTCAATGTACATGTATAAATGAATGCAATGTATGACATGTATGTCAACAAAATCTCTCGGAACATCATACGATCATTTTACCTCTGATTAATATCATGAAATAAACCTTATCAACTTACGTATTTCTGAGACCCATGAACAGGCGCTACAACAATAAGACATATGGGGAATCAAGAACATAGGAACTCTAGTATTTCTATGAATAGAGTTATTTATGAAAATTGTGCATTTATTCGTTTTGTTTGTATCGTATGGATCATGCCAAAAAGAAAGAAAGGATAGCCTTAACATACCTGAGTCGATTCTTTTGACAATCCCTCTAACACACGTCAATTACAATAACACGTAATCGGCGAATCAAAGTGGGGAAAATCCGTATCCTCCAATCTCTCAATTGATGGGATCATCTAGGCAAAAATATCTTCAATAACATAGTTTTGCCAACCAAAAGTATGACACAAGATTTTGAAATGAAATTCTTCTTTAAAAGTACGAAAACGATATTTTTGGAAATCCATCCACTATCTTTAACACTAAAGTATTAGCAGCTAGTCTTTTGGATAACGAATGAAAAAGTAGCAATTGGTTATGAAAGCTTGTATAGTTATACAACAAAAAGAGAAATTATCTTAGTGGGTGATGACTTAGCCAAGATTCCCTCAAATATGTGCCACCTTTCATCATATCATATGAGTCACTTGGTGACTTTATTAAGCATTTCATGGGTTTCCACGTGGGGGCCTTTGTCCCCACTTATTAATTATTCACAAATCCTTAATTACATGGTTAATCTCCCATTAAACCAATAATTAACCAATTACCCACATAAGTAAGAATTATCTCAAATTACTTAGGATATTACTCCCTTATACACCTTATTATCATGATCATGGTGTACCTTATATGGTACTAGTCCATAAATATTAGGTATTTTAGCTCGGGGCATATTTTATCCCAAAATTTCAAACTTTGATGAAATTCATTTTTTCGATTTGCTTACACTCTCACCTTCACGAATTTACTCATCACTCATTTGAAATAGCATAATGCTTATAATCTCATTCCCGAACTTCTGTCGATTAACTTACGACGAAACTGTAACATACAAAAATGTGGGATGTAACATCTCATTTCCAAGCTTCCATCAATTTATTTATGGCGTAATTTCACGTACGATAACATGGGTGTAACATCATTCCCTCTTTGTAACATTCGTCCTCGAATGTTGATTGATGAACTTATCATTTTCATGACTTATGCCTTCCGAATACTTTAGTACTCTCCTTGTCATATAGGAAACTGTTATGTGAATTATTCCAAAGGCCAAGGCATTCCCCTCTTTAGGCATTTTTTCTCTCACCGTGACTTGTGGTCGGAATCCTTCCAATCTCGTAACTGTTTCTACCTTTTTGTCATGCAGCCTGTACGACTTCTTCCTATTATGTGAGCCTATGCGACTCTTCTCTCCTCTTTCCTCCAGCTTTTAGCCAATCTTCAGGCCTCACTTTGTGAACATATACTAAATTATGTCAAGTTGTCCATCTGAGCATCATTAGCCTCGCCATAACACAGTCTTAGGGTCACTACGAGCTAGACTCGTCGTGAAACTCACTCTTACTATATCTAAGTAGGCCATTCTATACCATAACTCTTACTTCGGTTTATCATTATTGGGGTCTGCTACCAACTCCAGGTTACTCTCATCGCTTGTCCTTAAGATTGATGGCCTAATCTCATCTCATACTTTGTAACTTTTATCCATCCCTTGTTGATTCACCTTAATATTGATCTACGACCTACCACTCATAACTTGAGCTCCTATGTAACACATATGCTAGGGCTCACGTCTTATCGGGGAACATCTAAAATGATTAGACTGATCCACCTGGGGGCGATACCATGCTTCCATAACCCTATTTCATAGTATCCCAATGTGATTCACCTTACGTGGGTATTTTAATCCCGTACAATTCTTGAAATCCACGTCAAGTCATTACTCAATCGAAGGCCCAAATGTCATCATTTATCCATCACAATTACACCCTCATTCTATTACAAGGGAAGCATTCCATCTCGTCTGAATACTATTAGTCTTAGACTCCTTTGAGTTTATTCGGGATATACTAAGCTTTCTATAACTTAGAGAAACCATCAGCTTTCTTATTTTCATGAGCTTAATCCTGAGGACTTATCCATTCTTATCACCTTCTCACTCGCCCTTTCTTATCCTTACTCTTGTCTTCCTATAGCCTTGTCGTTTTACCATACTTTAGCTTGTGATCTACACATATCTATTTATACTACTCGCAACCTTCCTTCAACTTTCTTGCATCATATATTTCCTTGTGTTATTTGGGAACATCAAGTGAGACATCGCATTGTCTCTAACTCTTCTTTACTCTCTTAAGTAGATCTCTCGGTACCTGGAACACATAGGCTGGAAGATATGCCACTATCGATGTATGGACTATTTCCAACCTTCTGCATACTCGCATCACATCTTCTATTTTTTTTACGACCTTCCTTCCACATATGTATAATTCACATCCACAACTTGAAGCTCTATTATAATACTTGCACCTCTGGTGCATACACAATCAAGCAGGAGCTTCGTACTGATTTCTTATGAGGCTGGTACTTTTCTAACCGGATTTATCATAGAGCCGCTATAGAATATGTTTGTTGTACTATCTCTCTTGTACCTATGATATTAATAGTTATTCTGCAATGTTCAAATCACGATTTCTATAATTTTTCCGGGTCTAATTATCGGACTCCTAATTTACTTAGTTGATGAAACTCTTTAGTTTCCTCTTCCCTCTGATCAACCTTTATGTAGGCTTAAGCTATCTTCCGATATGTGGCTCATGGTATTAGTTATTACTTTATCCTTTCATGGGCGCTATGGAATATCCATGATATAATCATGTAACAATTCGATCTATGACCTGGGCTCATTCATTCTTTTAATTTATACCGGAATCTTCCACGGTTGTATATGTTGCATGTATAACACTTCAAACTCTTAAGTGCGTCCATAACGTAACTAACACCGGATCATTGATCGAATAATTCCTTTTGTTCCTTCTCAGCTTTCTTTAAACGTAATCTTATACTTTTCCTGGTCTTTCTTCCTCCTTTTGTGTGCATCTTTGGCTTATCTTAGTGCCCACGTATATTGGAATTCCATACAACTCATATGATCTTGGATATCACTTCTGATTTTACTTCCCGTACATTAGCCACGGTAGGTGTCTTTTTCTTATGGAGTCCATACAATGTTGTTGTGAGACTGTTGTTATAAGATCATTCCCTCCTTAGGTCACTGGCTTAGGTTGAAGCCTTCTTCCTTACTTTCTCAGCTAGTCTTTCATTGTAGTATTTAGGGAGGACCCTCTGACTCTTGTAAAGCTGTGAGCTTATTATGGACCTTTTGATGTCCTTCCTTGCCTATAATTATTCGTAGTTACTTATCTCTGCGCCCTTGTGCCTGTAAGGTTGCCTCTAAACTAATATTTTGATTGTCTTCCTAGTGGCACTCTGTTTTATTCCCGTAACATTCATACGATACCTTTAACTACCCCGACTTCTATCTGAATATATCTCAAGTATTATAATGACATTACTGCAAGGCTAAATTCTCCATGTTGGGGTTCACTATATTTGCTTGTATGATCTGTTGATTTGTCTGTAACCTCTTGTCTAGTCATGACTAGGCTCTTCCTGAATCAACTACTAACTACTCGTTGGCCCATTCTCATATTCATATTCCGCGTAATCTTTCTTGGGTTATTTCCTTTATCTTAACTTACCTCTCGCATTGGCTCCTTATCTATCAATAACATTTCAGGCAGGAAACCTTACTTCCTCTCCTTGACGTTGTGTTTGCATAATGTTCTGGAATCGTAGCATATATGTAGGCTTTGAATAATTGCAATCTCATCCCTTTTTCATTTTTCTTCGCATTCTTCCTTTACCAATCCCTAATTACTAGAATCACTTAATTTTGTATTAATTCAACATCATTCCCAATTCCCCCTTTGGGGGAGTACTAAGAGTTGGAGCTACAATGATCTAAGTATAGATGTTTTACCTCCTCATCTTTGGCGTCTTTTCACATCATCGATAACCCTTACTCGCCTTGCAGTAATCCTTCTATACCAAGGATAACATATTTCCTTACTCACAAGCTTATCTTTGCTCACATTGTTTGCTTCTAGGGAAGCGTCTTCCTGAATGAACTTCCTCTGAATTTCTCATGAATCTTCTTCTGTTGTCCATTTTGTTATCGCCGGAACAAAATCTGAAATTCTCATGATGTCGACCACTATCAAATCACTCAGCCCCTAATTCATGTTTAGTTTATCTTGTTCACCAGCCCATACTGATTGCTATTATTTCGAGGTCTAACTTTTCTTTCTGGTATTCGTGTTAGAGTCACGAACTTATTTCTCAAAGTGAGGATATGACTTTATGGCCTATACTCTTTTGTTGTCTCAAGGCTTGTCGCCTCTCGTATTTCCCTTCACTTGACTATAGACTCTGTAATACTATCGTTTTTTTTATCTAGCTTTGTCATCCATGTATCGCGTCTTACTCATAATGCTCCATTAATTCTCTTCTTATTTCTTGCTAACATTTCTATCAATCACTTTATTCCGAAAACTTCGACAAGACATTCCTTTGCATTTTAGCTCCTCTTGCTCCATCCACGGGCTCTTCGGGTTGCTTAACATTCCCTCCCTACTAAGGACGGGAGCCATACTAAGGTAATATTTATCCATTTTAGGCTTCCAGTGCCTATGTTTGTAGTACTCATATCCAGATGTACTATTTTAGAGTGCACCATCTAGGTGTCTCATAAGGAGAATTATTACCAGGTTTATAATATCCTTTGAAATGTCCGCTAACGCTAACAATCCATCCAACATTTTGGGTTACTCTAACCCCAGCCGGATCCTGATATCCGTCCTTTACTTATACTACTTTTGTTAGCTCCCATAGGGCATAACTTAGATCGGTATGGCCAATTGTACATACCTCTGTTATTGTTGAAGGTAACTCAAAAGTCTTATATTCCTCTGCCTGAATTGTAAATACTGTTAATTCTTCATTTATTGGGAGCCTCGTACCCTTCTTCATCTTGATTCTTTTACTTGTTGAAACTTGTATCTGTCTTCTGAATCTCTCATTGCCTTTCACCTCACCATAGGGGTGGATAGATATCCTTGCCTTAAGGCTCCTTATCAAGAGGCTTACACGTCTTAGTACACACATGATCTACTGAAGACCTTACATTTACTCATCATAAACATCATTAAAAAAATCAAGTCCCTCTGACTTAACTCTTCCATAGCCCTATTCAATCTCATACCAACTGTAGGTATCGTCTTATTACGAATGAAATAGAAGCTAGGAGTTTGAATTCTTATAAGTGAGCTCTACCACACGATCTAGAGTAAGAAGAAAGAGCGACAGTCCTAAATGACCCGTAGCCTCCTGCTTATAAGTGTGGTGCACGACACACCCATAAACAAGACTCTACTAGACACGGCTTGTACACTCCCTAGGACAGAACTGCTCTGATACCACTTTTGTCACGACCCAAACCGATGGGCCGCTACGGGCACCCGGTACCTTACTCAACCGAGTACCAACATAACATATCTTTTCAGGTCATACTATCATAGATAATTGAGCCGGAAGACTGCCGTGAGATAAGTAGAATACAACATGTGATACCAACTTATACATAAGACATAATAAGACTAAAATAACCACTCGTATACTGAACATAGGCCGACAAGGCCATACAATCTTTTACGTACATGACATCTATCTACAAGACTCTAAGAATACATAATTTTCATAAAGGTCAAGACAGAGTCCCTCCATACCATACAATACACGTCTAAATCATGCTAACCAAACAAGCAACTCAGAAGCAAATGGAGCTCACCAACATCTTCCGCTGAGCTGATAGACTACTTGGAGGGCTCTCGACCTGTCCGCTGGACCTGCGGGCATGAAATGCAGCGTCCCCAGGAAAAAAGGACGTCAGTACGAATAATGTACCGAGTATGTAAGGCACATAAATATGTACATAACAGACATGGAAGAAATATAGAGTAAATGACCTAACTTGTAAGTCTCTATAACTCTGTAATCATGAAATAATTATAGTGTCATGCATATGCGTATGAATGTCATGTCGTGTATAGGTACATGTTTCATAACATCATCAGGCCTCTGAGGGCATCCCATCATATCATCTCCGCCACTGTAGGCAAAATAATCAATGTATACCAGCTGATTAGGTGGTGGTGCGTATATAACGATGTAACCTTTTCCCATATCCCATAAACATATATGCGCGCATATAATGCCGTCTGGTCAGGGGTCAATGTACATGTATAAATGAATTCAATGTATGAGACGTATGTCAACAAAATCTCTCAGAACATCATAAGACCATTTTAGCTCTGATTAATATCATAAAATAAACCTTATCAACTTACGTATTTCTGAGACCCATGAACAGACGATAGAACAATAAGACATATTGGGAATCAAGAAGATAGGACCTCTCGTGTTTCTATTAATAGAGTCATTTATGGAAGTTGTGCATTTGTTTGTTTTGTTTGTATCGTATGGATCATGCCAAAAAGAAATAAGGGATAGCCTTAACATATCTGAGCCGATTCTCTTGACAATCCCTCTAACATACATCAATTGCGACAACACGTAATCGGCGGATCGAAGTAGGAAAAAATATGTATCCTCCAATCTCTCAATTGATGGGAACATCTAGGAAAACATATCTTCAATAACATAGTATTGCCAACGAAAAGTATGACACAAGATTTTGAAATTAAATTCTTCTTTAAAAGTAGGGAAACGATACTTTTGGAAATCCATCTAATGTCTTTAACACTAAAGTATTAGCAGCTAGCTCTTTTGGATAACGAATGAAACAGTAGAAATTGGTTATGAGAGCTTGTATAGTTATATAACAAAAAGAGAACTTACCTTAGTGGGTGATGACTTAGCGAAGAACCCCTCAAGCATGCGCCACCTTTCTTCATATCATATGAGTCACTTGGTGACTTTATTAATAATTTCATGGGCTTCCACGTGGGGGACTTTGTTCCCACTTATTAATTATACACAAATCCTTAGCTACATAGTTAATCTTCCATCAAACCAATAATTAACCGATTAGCCACACAATTAAGAATTATCTCAAATTACTTAGGATACTACTCTCTTTTAACACACCTTATACACCTTACTATTATGGTCATGGGGTACCTTATATGGTACCAGTCCATAAATATCAGGTATTTTAGCTCGGGCCATATTTTATCCCACAATGTCAAACTTCGACAAAATTTATTTTCTTCGATTTGCTTATCCTTTCACCTTCACGAATTTACTCATCACTCGTTTGAAATAGCATAATGCTTATAATCTCAAAATAATCTCATTCCCAAAATTAAGTCGATTATCTTACGATGAAACTTTAACATACGAAAATGCGGGATGTAACATCTCATTTCCGAGATTCCATCAGTTTATTTATAGCGTTCTTTCACGTACGAAAACATGGGGTGTAACACTCTACTCTCCGTTTGCTTAGCTCACTTAATAATTTTAGTAATCAATCCAATGATTTGTGAAAGGTTCACTCATCTCTCTCAAGAGATTGTTGCAAGTACGGCTTCAAGTACCATAGGCTTACCCCTCATGTAGATCTCCACTAATGTAATCCCATTTGGCTTGAAATCAGGCAGGGCTGTTTCGGGATGAAATGAAGGCTTTTGGAATAAGGTTGGATACATTATGATTGCGTGGCTTCACCTTTCCTTAAGCACTCAATTATTTTGTTCTCGGCTCATGCTTTGCCAATTCTTTGAGGTACTTTCTTTTCCTTGGGTAACTAGAGAGACTTAACATCACTCTTTCTTGATCATGACACTCATTTTCTCCCTCTTTGATTTCTCCATGTTTTGGATCATTATCTTTCTTTGAATCCTTCAACTCTTCCACTTATTCACTTTCTTTTGTATTTTTCTTTTTGTTCTTTTCTTTTATTGCCCTTTCCTTCTCATCATTTATTTCTTCTTACCAGTTCCTCGTCCCTCCCCCAAATATACGTTTCTAGCCCATTGTTTCACAAGAGTGTTAAGGAAATATCGGGTGGCAAGAGAGGGTTACGACAAAACGGGTAAAGGCTTGTAACATGGTTATCATATGAGAAGGGCTCGAGGCTCAAATGGGTTGACTATGGATAAAGACATCGGTAGGAAATGGAAAATTCAAATGGGCCAAGGAAAGCCTACAATCACTTCTCAAGCCAAGCAAAACTTAAGATTTCGCCTTGAAACACATTCGGGGCAAATTCTAGACCTTTCGCACGGGTACTTAGACTAGAAACAAAGCATCTCACCTCTCATGCAACTAAATTATTAAAGAGTATAGATTCGAGGGCCCAAAACGACCACGTTCAAGATTGAAAAACACTATGGTTCGATTAAACAACTCGATGATTGCCTAAGTCAACACAAGAGTCACAAAGTCACTAACTAGAGCTATTTCTTTTAAAACCTTGATTCTAACCATAAGTACATAGTTAAGTGTGTTGGTACCAAGTGAAGCATGTTTTACTCTTTGAGAATGACTTAATTAGGTCATTTTATCATTACTACTACTATTATTACCTAAACACAAAATTGACTCATTCCCTTAAGAAGATTGTCACGCCATCCATCGTTGGAAAGAGTCACCCGGTTAACACAAAAGCTACCTTTGAAATGAACCGTGGCATTAACAAAATCAAAGGCTTATTATCTACTACAACATAAAAAGAAGCTACTAATTTAAAAAGTAGCTACTAAACTAAACACTAACTAATAAGAAAGCAAACATAAAGAAGCTACAAAGCAAAAACTATTGAAAGCATAACGAATATACATATTGAGAGAGAAGAGAGAATATATACATAATGAGACAGAAACATAAAATAGTATCAAGTTAATTACAGGCCAAATGTCTCAGAACCATCAAATAAGATCAAATGTCTCCACCTCCCTCCCCCCCCCCCCCCCCCCCCCCCCCCCCCCCCCCCCCAATAAAATTAAGCATTGTTCCCAATGCTTAAAAAATAAGAGTAAAGGAAGGGAAAGAGTGAATAAAACTCCCTATGGCTCTTTGGACATCTATGTGTCCACAACAATGTCACCGCCCTCAGTCTCCTCCAATTGGATCTCATCATCCTCAACTCTAGGAGTGACTGGGTTGAACAGCAATATCTGACGCGCTGCCTCGGCGGTGTCGGCTGCTGCAATGTTGGTCACCTGTCTCCAGAGCTTGTCAAATGACCTTTTGGAAGCCTGGGACTTTCTCATTTTCTTTACTTCTTTTCCTAACTCCGCAATCACTGACCCGTGTTGTACCAAAGTGTTTATGTTAGTAGTCGGTTCTCGAGGAGCTTCTTCAATGTATCTTCCACTGTTGGAGGAACCTAAGGTGCCTGAATGGATGACTTTGCTGCAATTGTACTCGATATGTCAAACAACTTTGTAGTGGTTGTCTGCATCGAGTTGTTGAGGCTCGCCAGTGTCTGGGAGACTCACAGCGCAGAAAGTGGAGCAGTAGGCATGGGCACCGGCTTCAAAGTCGAGAAGAGACTAAGTCAAATAGGAATGAATTAGTATTTGCAATCATTATTTCTAAAATTGAAGCATGAATTAAAATAAATAATAAACACCTACTCATAAATAAGCATAAAATTAATCACCCATAAGGTTTACACACTAGGGTTGTGTCACAACCCTAATAAAATCTAGCTACTCATAGTGTGTGTAGAAGAAAACAAAGAAGAAAAGATAATAAAACTCATATTGAAGATTAATAGAGAAATCTAATGTTAAATCACCAAAAGAAGTTAGAGTTTCCTAAAGAAGCAAAGAAAAACGGCTACGGTACTTCAGAGATTCAAAACTTGACTTAATTTCATGAAACTCTTCTATTTATACAAGGTTGATAATTTCGAACAAAAATGCTCCTCGGGAGGTTCTGCGGCCGCACAATTCCATGTGTGGTCCGCAGAATTCTTCATATTGCATGAGTTGGGGTTCTTCGGCCGCACAATTCTTAACTGCGACCGCGAGGCAATATTTCTGCGGTCAGCAGATTTAGCACTACGGTCGCAACCTAGTCTTCTGCGGTCCACGCCTTTACTTCTACGTCCGCACGATTTTTTTGCGGTCCGCAATTTTGAGGGACTCGGAACTTGGAAATTTTCACACCCTCTGAAGTTGATCTCAAGCTCTTCTTTTGCGGTGCACAATTCCTGTACGGTCCGCAGTTTACTACAACGTATGCTGGGATTTCCTTCGTTGTTTGCAAGCTTATATGCCTTTTATTGCCTTGTGTTTAGATTACTCCTTTTTTAGTCTTAAATCATCTCGGGAGTCCAACTTTAAATATTCCTGCAATTTTAAATATTTCATCAGTTTTAACAACACGATTCAATGCGTTTAGACTAAAACAGAAGTTAAAGGACGCTAATAATTAGTCAAAATTTCCACTTATCACCTTGTCGCATTTGTTATGCCTTCTTACTATTCTGCCTTACATGTATTTAACACTCATGTATTAGATTACATGCTCTATTTTCATGCTTTCATATCATATGAAACATAGGCAAGCTTTATATAATATAGGATTTAAAAAAAACTATTTAGTAACTAATCTTCATTTCGCTTATTATAAGTTGCACGTATCGTTATAATCTCTCGCTCACTTGTCTATTCTTAAAAGATTTTTGGAGCCCATAATTTAGTCAAAACAGCAGCCCCATTTTCAAAAAGAAAAATCATGAAAGAATCACTTTTACTATTAAGAGATAAATCAAATTTTTTATAAAAAAGTGAAATACCATCTCCCAAATGGATTTTCAAAAGACTACTTCTCTTCAGATTTTAGAAACCAAAGTACATTCAGGTTCAATTTCTTACAAATACCTTTTAGAGTTATATGAGCGTCATTACTTAAATCAACTGCTTTCATAACTTAACCCCATTTTACAAGCCTTATAAAATATAGACTACTTACCTACCTATTTCAGAACTCTTTTAATATATCTCTAAACTCCTTTATAAATTCATGTTCCTATTAAGTCTCACATCCCTTTTATATATTCTCCCCTTAGATATATAATAAGCCATAGTTCTAATAGTAAGTAAGTGGAGTACAAATAACTGATCACTTAAAATTAGTCTAAGTCCTGTGGAATTACATCAGGTAGATTTTAAGGGGTGTCTAACACCTTCCCCTTAGGAGAACAAGAACTCTTTCCCATAATTTCACCGGTTCACAAACCTATAGGAATATGATTTAGTAATTAAATAGGTATCCTGCTATACCTTTAAATATTAGGTGGCAATTCTCTTTTATCTATACCAGAGAAACCAAAAGTTGAATCTTGTTTTGGCTAGAGCAAAATAGGGTGCAACAGTATATATGTGCTCGTCCGAAGGCTTCACCTACATTTATGAAAATAAATGCATTATTATACTGATTTCACTCATACAGCTTATAAAAGGTTTAAAAATATATAATATAATGCAGCTTACATTCATCATCTGAGAATCAATATAATTGTCTGTCAGGATATCTTCATATTTCTTTCCCAGTTTAGTGTTTGTACCTTTGCATTCATGTTAAATGTCATAACTACGGTCCTTTTTACTTCAAAGTAAGCTCTTGACCATATGTGATATCCAGCATTGAACAAGTATTCTTTAACTCTCTTGTTAATACTATTTATATTACACATACATTGCTCAAATTCTTCAATAGTATATGCTCTTGCAACCGCAAAGAACAAGTTCTTGATATTCTTTTGACTCTTTTTATACCTTGACTATATATTGTTCCACAAATGAAATATGCATGCACAGTGAGGTACTACAGGACACACATTCAACATTGCTTTTACAATACTCTCGTGCATTTCAGATACTATACACATCTCTTCTCTAATACAATATGCAACCCTAAACTTTTCAAAGAACTACTCCCACGATGCATCATTCTCCGAATCGACAACAGAATATGCGAGAGGAAATTTTTTACATTATTAACCACAGTTATCATACCAATAAAGAAGTTAAATTATTTTATCAACAAGTACTATGATACCAAATGAATATAATAAACAACAGCAAATTTAGTAGTTATATACTATTACTGATAAGTAACTGGAAAATGTTTGAACTTACCAGTTGCATCCTGTGTGCATGTTGTGATTAAAACGCCTTGGTGTGTAGATTTCAAAAAGCTTCCATCAACTACAACAATAGGCTTGCAATATTTCCAACCTTAATTTATGCATATAATGCAACAAAAACAGGAAGCATCCATCTTCTGATTTTTGGAGCTTTGCTACATATCCTGGATCTGTATGCATCAGAATGTAGCTTGGGATCTTTTCATATGACTCGCTTGGATTCTCTCGCATTATTTCAAGAGCTTTCTCCTTCGATCTCCAAGCTTTCATATATGTAATGTCCAAACCATAATCTTTTTTCATGTCACGCATTATGCCTGTTGGTCTGTATACTGACTTCGGATTATCATAGTTGCTAGTTATCATACTTCCAATGATACCATAGGTAGCATGACGTTGCCTAGCTAATTTATCCTCAACTGAGCAAGTGAGAACACTATTAAACTTCGTCACTTTTAATAGTTCATTATTGTGCAAGCTTGAGGATTTCAAATACCACGAACAACTTTTGTTCACACATTCAAGGAAAAATCTAATTTCAACATAATAATTGGGTTAATAGAATTTCTTACCCGAATTTCTAGTTCGCAGACATTTTTAAATAGAGTCAAAAATTTCCTTGGTTTTGGATTTTAATAAAAATGGTGTCCCGGAACATCGTAAAATTCCGGGTGGCAACTCTGAAAATCAACAAACAATCCCAAAATCGAATAATGTCACTTTAATTAAAAAAACTCTCTTATCCCACCTTTACCGGTGAAAAGGGAGGTGTGATAGGTTATACCTTAGCAATAATAGCGTTTGAGCATCGATATGTTCCAATTGCTTGGTAATTGCTCGCCTTCCATGGTGCTATGTTTGTAGTATCCTTTGCCTACTACTCCGAGGACGAGGTATGGTCCTTCCCAACTAGGGCCTATCTTCCCTTCATTTGGGTTTCGAGTGTTGATGGTAACTTTCCTAAGAAATGAGTCCGCAACTCCGAAGTATCGAATGTTTGTTCTTCTCTTGTAGTACCTTTTGATCCAGAGTTTTTGAGCGGCCATTCGAACCAGTGCAACCTCGTGCT
Source organism: Nicotiana undulata (assembly GCA_005239495.1). Taxonomy (NCBI): domain Eukaryota; kingdom Viridiplantae; phylum Streptophyta; class Magnoliopsida; order Solanales; family Solanaceae; genus Nicotiana; species Nicotiana undulata. Next base: position 14,483 of record ML267141.1, on the reverse strand, counting down.
TTTCATCTAGTAGTGTGATGACCCAAAAGGTCATCCTATGTAAATTTGATTATGACTGTGTTCCACGGCCCCGAAAGCCTTCGTTAATCTCACCTCGATGTGCGTGCGCAGCCCAGGCGCGTGGCCGGGAAGCCTTCATGTGGAAACTTGATAAAGAATTGAAATTATGATAATTAATTGAATAAAGTTGACTTTGGTCAACATTTTTGGTAAACGGACCCGGACCTATGATTTGACGGTCCCGGAGAATCTGTAGGGAAATATGGGACTTGGGCGTATGCCCGGAATAGAATTCCGAGGTCCCAAGTCCGAGAAATGAATTTTTAAGGAAAAATGTTTTCTGAAAATAATAAAAGCTTATGAAAATGAACCTCGAGGTGAAACCTGTGTTGCAGGGCCCGTATTATGGTACTGGAGCCCGGAACAGGTTCAATATGTGTTATTTGAGTTATCTGTGAAATTTGGTATGGAACATACTTGATTTGACGTGTTTCGAATCAAATATGGGAAATTGAGAGTTAATGAAGTTATAAGGCATTCCTTAAATTTGAGATTTGGTTTGGAGCGTGATTTTATGTTATCGAGGTCCGAATGTGATTCCGAGACCGGGAATAGTCCCGTTATGTCATTTATGACTTTTCCACAAAATTTGATGTCATTATGAGTTGTATAGGTCAGTCCGGCGCATTGTTATAGAATCAAGAACTTGAAGTTTCTTAAGTTAGGATTTTAGGGGTTTTGGGATGTGATTTTGATATTTAGCATTGTTTTGGGTGTTCCGAAGGCTCGAGCGAGTCCGTATTATGTATTAGTACTTGTTGGTATATTTGGACGGGGGCTTGAGTGGGCCCAGGTGCCTTCCGGACACCCAACGGGGCTAAAAACCAGCTAGAACAACTGCTGGTGCAGCTATTGCTGGTGTGACCGCATGTGCGGTTGTCCAGCCGCAGGTGCGATCTCCAGCTCCGCAGGTGCGACCCCAGCCGGCATTGAAATTTTCCGCCAGTGCGATCTTTTCTTGCCGGTGCGGGACTGCAGGTGCGGTCCCAAGGCCGCAGGTGCGGAACCCCTGTAGGACAGACTTTTTTTAAATGCAAAAACTCGGGATTTCTTCATTCCCTTCATACCAAAAACTCCATTAGAGACTTGTGAGCTTGGGAAGAACACACCACGACCTAGCTACTGTTAAGGTAAGTTAATTCCTTCCTAATACTAGTTTCATTAATGGATAGTTAATGGGATTACCTACTAAATTAATGGAAAATCATGAATTGGGTAGTAAATTTAGGGTTTTTGAGAAAATTTGCGTACTTTCCGTTTAATGCTATGAATTCAAGTAGAAACTTCATATTTATGATCCTTAGGCTATGGGTAAGTGATTCCTTCGAGAATTTTCGGGATTCGAGCGTGCGGGCCCCAGGTCGAATTTTAGTATTTTTGGAAGAATAATAAAAAATGTATAATTAGACTTTTGAATTGGTTTATTGAGTAACTATTGATGTTAATAACTCAATTGTGTCTAGATATTATCGATTCAGAGTTGGATTCTAAAGGAAAGGCTGTGATTGAGGCTTGACTTGCACTTTGGAGCCGAGGTAAGTGTTTGGCCTAACCTTCTCTTGAGGGAATAGGTATAGAGTCTTGTTTTCTATGTGTAATTTATGTCCAACGTATAGGCGAGGTGACGAGTGCCTATATGTTGCGGTCAAGCATGCCCGTGAGTCAATTGTGATGAATTGTACCGTGTTCTTGATATTCTCTGTACTATGAATAATTGGTGATTTAGGAGTGATACATTGATGTTGTTTCATGACGTGGGAAATTATTGATTAATTGTTCAGTTGAGGCTTTTACTGTTGAAATTGTATTTCTAAGCGAGTTTGGTTATAGCTAAATCCCTTGCCGGGACGATAGAATTTGGTTGAGTATTTCTGTACACTTGAGATTTCTTATTGTTAGTTTTAGCATTATATTGTTGTTTGTTTATTATTGGTCGCACGAGGGGACATGCTGTGCCGATTGTTTATTATTTATCGCACGAGGTTACATGCCGTGTTGATTGTTTATTATTTATCACACGAGGGGATATGCCGTGTTGATTTTTTATTATTTATCGCACGAGGGGACATGCCGTGCTGATTGTTTATTATTTATCACACCAGGGGACATGTCGTGTTGATTGTTTATTATTTATCGCACGAGGGGACATGCCGTGCTGATTGTTCATTATTCATAACACGAGGGGACATGCCGTGATGATTGTTTATTGTTTATTGCACGAGGGGGCATGCTGTGCTGATTGTTCATTATTTATAACACGAGGGGACATGCCGTGATGATTGTTTATTGTTTATCGCACGAGGGGGCATGCCGTGCCGATGTGTTACTGTTTGATGCACGAGGGGACATTCCGTGCCGAGTGATTTGTGAGGTGATGCACGAGGGGACATGTCGTGCCTTCTGTTATTCATTATCTGTTTTTAGGCGTTAGATTCCTGCTTTTACTATTACATTTCAGTTGTTACCCTGTTCCACTATGCCAGTATTTATTGCCCCTCTTATCCCCAGCATGTTCCTCCTCGTATCTGTTTATACTGTTTATTTCCTTGATATTTTCTTCTTATTATATAGAATTGCACAGGTAAGTATATTGTTGTCGGTCCTAGCCTCGTCACTACTTCGCCGAGGTTAGGCTCGGCACTTACTCAGTACATGGGGTCAGTTGTACTGATAATACACCTGTACTTCTTTATGTTGTGCAGACTTCGCAGCCGGACTCGGTGGGCACTAACGGAGGGACCATTCCACCAGTTTACTCAGGAGGCCTCGAGGTAGACCCGCAGACGTTCGTGGGCCTTGGCATCACCTTCTACCCTTCTCTTTCAGTTCTGTCTTATTTTATAGTTTCAGAGACAGTCATATGTACTTATTTTCAGACCATTGTATTCAGTAATATCATAGACAGTTCGTGAGTATGTGACATCAGTTCTGGGATATGTACATGGGTTTTATTACGAAGTTGCTATATTATTTTTGAATTTAGTTAACCTTCATATTGATGACCATTGATGCCTTATTTATCTTGTTTATATTAATTGTCAATGAGTTTATTTGGTCCAAACGTTGGCTTGTCTAGCGGGTTCAACGTTAGGCGCCATCACGGCCTGAAGGTGGGATTTTGGGTCGTGACAAGTTGGTATCAGAGCACTAGGTAGCTTAGGTCTCACAACTCACGGACAAACTTGGTAGAGTCTGAGGGATCGGTACGGAGACGTCTATACTTATCCCCAGAGGCTGCAAATTTAGGAATAACTTCATATCTTTCATTCTTTTTTGTTCCATTTTAATTCTAAACTCTAATTGAGTCTCTATTCTACTCTCTCGCAGATGGCGAGGACGCGTGCTTCCTGATCGTCCGATTAGTAGCCTGATCCTCCTATTGCATCTCCTACGAGGGGCCGAGGCTAAGGCCGTGCCAGAGGCTGAGGCAGGGGCAGGGTTCGGCCCAGGGCAGCTGATACGCTCAAATTACTCTTTTAAAATAGTGTAAAGCGGTCGAAGTCAAATATAATAACCCAACAAGGTCGGGGTCGAATCCCACAGGGAATGGGTGTGAAAATATCACTATGTTAGTGTGGTTCTTAACTCTACTCGAAATTCTATTCCGTTAGTGAACAAGAAGATGGTGATTAATAGTCTACTATTTTAGAGAAAGAGTAGTAACAAAGGAAGTTAATTTAGGTTGTAATTAATATGGGTAGAATGACCAAGGTTGTGTCCCCTTTCATGAAGTGTAATGCAAGTGGGTATTAATATGATATATTTCTAATGGGAAGTTCTTGATATGCAAATGATTCTTACGATAACTATCCTAGATTTTCCAATACTACGANACTTAGCTACTCATCACAAATAACCAAAAGAAACAAGCATTTAATAATGTCATGAATGCTTACAAACCACAACTTGCTTTCTATAATGCTTCCAAAAAGTGAAGAATATTTAATGAGAGAATGTTGTTCAAAAGCTAGACAAGAATGACCCACAACACCCAAGTAAATCCTTTTATAGTGGGAAGAAAATTCGGGTAAAAAACAGACAAAAACACCCCTGTCGGGCGATATGCGATCGCATTCCTGTCGCATAACAGGAATGCGATTCGCATCTTGACTTCTTCCATCGCATCTCAAAACCCTAAGTCCCAGAGATGTATCGCATTTGGGATATGCGATCCACATTGATGAAATGCGATCGCATTCATGCGTCGCATTTGCATTGTGGCTTCAGGCATCAGATAGAGATGCGATTCAAATGCGGTTCGCATTTGGGATATGCGAACGCATATGTGGCCGCATTTCACTCCTTAATTTTGACTCAACTTTCTGTTGCGGTATGCGACCCCTAGGCTTGAAATGCGATTCGCATGTTGCATATGCGATCACATTTGACCATTTTTCTTCTCTTTTCTCTTCTTTAACTCCCGTTTGCATGGTCTTGAGTGTTTACACCTTGTGTACTGCAAAATACCAAAAATCTATGATTAATAAGAGTAAATGCTCTTGAAACGAGCCATAGTCTAAGCAATATGGTATTAAATGTGCCAAAATTCTCCGGCACATCAGCAGCAGCTCAGGTCCCTACTCCGACAGTTATACTTTGCCGGTGAGGTCCCTACTCCGACAGTTCCAGTTGGACCAGCTCAGGTCCCGGAGGGGTTCATTGCCACCCCAGTACTTCAGGACGCTCTAGTCCGCTTGGTGGGACTTATGGAGAGTGTGGCTTAGGCCGGTCTTCTTCCTACTGCACCAACTGGTTCTCAGGCTGTAGAAGGGACCCATACTCCTGTCATCCAAACCCCATAGCAGTTTGTCACTCAGTTTCAGGCTTCAGCACCTCAGACGGCTGAAATAGCTCAACCGGGTATTGTGGCACCGGCAGCCGAGGGTGCAGCTATGTCAGAAAATGCTCTATGAAGACTGGATCGGTTAACCAAGTTATTCACTTCTAATTTTACTGGTGCGCCATCAGAGGATCCCTAGGATTATTTAGACACATGTTATGAGGTTCTTTGGAACATGGGCATTGTAGAGTCCAATGGAGTTGACTTTGCTACATTTTGTCTTTCGGGTTCCGCTAAGACTTGGTGGAGAGACTATTGCCTGACCAGACCAGCTGGGTCTGCACCATTGACTTGGGCTCAGTTCTCCGAGCTATTCTTGGGGAAGTTTCTTCCTATTACTCAGGGAGAGGATCTTCGGAGGCAGTTTGAGCGCCTCCAGCAGGGATCTATGTCTGTCACTCAGTACGAGACCAAGTTCATCACTCTAGCCAGGCATGCACTTATGATACTTCCCACTGATCGGGAGAGGGTTCGGAGATTTATTGAGGGCCTATCTCAGCCTATCAGACTTCAGATTGCCAGGGAGATAGGTACTGATATCTCCTTCCAGGATGCAGTTGATGTGGCCAGACGCATTGAGATTGTATTATCCCAGGGTGGTGGTCAAGGGTCTGACAAGAGACCTCGTTATTTCGGCTGTTTAAGTGGTGCCTCTTCTGGAGGCAGAGATTCCTTTGGAAGAGGTCATCCCCCTAGGCTTTATCAGTCAGCACTCCAGGCATCCCGCAGTCCATCATCAGCTCCCAGCAGTGCACCGCCGATTCAGAGTCTTTAGGGTGTCCATTCTGGTCGTCAAGGACATTTCCAGGGTCAGTATTCTCAGCAACCATAGACTTTCTACACTTGCGGTGGTATGGGGCATATTTCCAGGTTTTTCCCCCGAGGTTTTGGTGGTTCTCAGAATCAAGGTTCCCGTGCCATGGTTCCCGCACCAGGTGCACCCTCGCCCCCTCAGCCAGCTAGGGGTGGTCGTGGTGCTAGAGGTAGAGGTCAGACTCATAGAGGTGGAGGGCAGGTCATGAGAGGTAGGGGTCAACCCGTAGCAGGTAGACCCAGAGATGTGCAGGTTGGAGGGGCTCCGCCCCGATGCTATGCTATTCCGTCCAGGCATGAGGCTGAGGCCTCTGACGCAGTTATCACAAGTATGGTATCAGTTTGCAGTCGAGATGCTTCGGTATTATTCGATCCGGGTTCTACTTTCTCTTATGTGTCTTCATATTTTGCCCCTTATTTGAGCATGTCCCGTGATTCCCTGAGTGCTCCTGTATATGTGTCTACCCCGGTGGGTGATTCTATTGTGGTAGATCGAATCTACCGTGCTTGCCTAGTAGTTATTGGTGGTATGGAGACTCAGATTGATCTTTTGCTTCTGGATATGGTGGACTTTGATGTTATATTGGGGATGGACTGTCTATCTCCCTATCATGCTATTCTGGATTGTCATGCAAAGACAGTGACCTTAGCACTACCAGGAGTACCTCGTTTGGAATGGAGAGGGACTCCTCGTCATTCTTTTGGCAGAGTTATTTCTTATATGAAGGCTCGGTGTATGGTCGAGAAGGGTTGTTTGGCCTATTTGGCCTATGTTCGTGATTCTAGTGCTGAGGTTCCTTCTATGGAGTATGTACCTGTGGTTCGTGAGTTCCCAGAGGTTTTTCATTCTGACCTGTCGGGTATGCCACCCGACAGGGATATTGACTTTTGTATCGAGGTGGCTCAGGGCACTCATCCCATTTCTATTCTGCTGTATCGTATGGCCTGGCCAGAGTTGAAGGAATTAAAGGAGCAGTTGCAGGATTTGTTGGATAAAGGCTTCATTAGGCCTATTGTTTCTCCTTAGGGTGCTCCAGTGTTGTTCGTCAAGAAGAAAGATGGCTCAATAAGGATGTATATTGACTACCGACAGCTGAATAAGGTTACTATCAAGAACAAGTATCCTTTGCCGAGGATTGATGATCTATTTGACCAGCTTTAGGGTGCTACAGTGTTTTCCAAGATAGACTTGAGATCTGGTTACCAACAACTGAGGATTAGGGCTTCAGATGTTCCTAAGACAGCCTTTCACACTCGTTATGGGCATTATGAGTTTTTGGTGATGTCATTCGGGTTGACAAATGCCCCCGCTGCTTTTATGGATTTGATGAACCGAGTGTTCAGTCCTTATTTGGAATCGTTCGTTATTTTTTTCATTGATGATATATTGATATACTGTCGCAGCCGAGAGGATCATGAGCAACACCTTAGAGTCGTCCTCCAGACTCTGAGGGATAGTCAGTTGTATGCCAAATTCTCCAAGTGTGAGTTTTGGTTGAGTTCAGTTGCTTTTCTAGGCCACGTGGTTTCGTTAGAGGGTATTCGGGTAGATCCCAAGAAGATTTTGGCAGTCAGATATTGGCCTATGCCCACTTCAGCTACAGAGATTCGGAGTTTCTTGGGCTTAGCAGGTTATTATCGCCAATTTGTGGAGGGCTTTTCATCTATCACAGCCCCGATGACCAGGTTGACCTAGAAGGGTGCCCACTTCAGGTGGTCGGATGAGTGTGAGGCGAGCTTTCAGAAGCTCAAGATGGCCTTGACCACGGCACCAATGTTAGTTTTGCCCATATGTTCAGGACCGTATACAGTGTATTGTGATGCGTCACGGATTGGGCTTGGTGCAGTGTTGATGCAGGGTGGCAAGGTTATAGCCTATGCTTCTCGTCAGTTGAAGATTCATGAGAAGAACTATCAAATTCATGATCTGGAGCTTGCAGCTGTTATTCATGCATTGAAGATTTGGAGGCATTACTTGTATGGTGTGCCTTGTGAGATGTTTACGGATCATAAGAGTTTACAGTATCTATTCAAGCAAAAGGATTTGAACATGAGGCATAGAAGGTGGTTAGAGTTACTGAAGGATTATGATATTAGCATTCTTTATCATCCGGGGAAGGCCAATGTGGTGGCCGATGCTTTGAGCCGGAAGTCAGTCAGTATGGGTAGTCTAGCTTATTTATCAGTCGGAGAGAGACCTCTTGTGTTGGATGTTCAGGCTTTAGCCAACCGATTTGTGAGGTTGGAGGTTTCTGAGACTGGCAGTGTGTTGGCCCATACCGTGGCCCGTTCTTCATTGTATGACCGTATTCGGGCTAGACTGTATGATGATCGTCATTTATGTGTTCTTAGAGATACAGTCCGGCAGGGAGGTGCCAAACATGTTACGATATATTATGAGAGAGTTCTGCGGATGCAGGGCCGTATTTGTGTACCTGATGTTGATGGTATTCGTGAGTTGATACTACAGGAGGCCTATTGTTTCTGGTATTCCATTCATCCGGGCGGCGCAAAGATGTACCAGGACTTGCGGCAGCATTATTGGTGGCGGAGGATGAAGAAGAATATTGTAGCTTATGTAGCTCGGTGCTTGAACTTTCAGCAGGTTAAGTACGAGCACCAGAGACCCGGTGGTTTGATGCAGCAGATTCAGCTTCCTGAGTGGAAGTGGGAGCGTGTCACCATGGACTTTGTAGTTGGACTCCCACGGAATCAGAGGATGTTTGATGTGGTTTGGGTTATGGTGGATAGGCTAACCAAGTCAGCGCACTTCATTCCGGTATCAGTTTCATATTCAGCGGAGAAGTTGGCAAGGATATATATGAGAGAGATTGTTCGATTGCATGGTGTTCCCTTCTCCATTATATCAGACAGAGGTACTCAATTTACCTCCCATTTCTGGAGAGTATTTCAGCGAGAGTTGGGTACGCAGATTGATTTGAGAACAACATTCCATCCTCAGACGGCCGGACAGTCCGAGCTTACTATTCAGATTTTGGAGGATATGTTACGGGCTTGTGTTATTGACTTTGGTGGTTCATGGGACCAGTTCTTGCCTTTAGCTGAGTTTTCCTACAACAACAGCTATTAGTCGAGCATTTAGATGGCTCTGTATGAGGCGTTGTATGGCAGACGGTGTCGGTCTCCAGTCAGATGGTTTGAGCCAGGAGAGTCTAGATTGTTGGGTTCTGAGTTAGTTGAGGATGCCTTGGAAAATGTGAAGATTATTCAGGATAGAATTCGTACAGCTCAGTCCAGGCAGAAGAGTTATGCGGATTGCAAAGTTCGAGATTTGGCATTTATGTTAGGGGACCGGGTATTCCTACGAGTGTCGCCTATGAAGGGCGTGATGAGGTTCGGGAAGAAGGGCAAGTTGAGCCCTAGGTACATTGGTCTATTCGAGATTTTGGATAAGGTGGGAGAGGGGCCCTACAGACTTGCCTTGCCACCTAGTTTGTCAGCCGTACACCCGATGTTTCATGTGTCTATGATCTGGAGGTATATTGCGAATCCATCTCATGTACTTGACTTCAGTGGTGTCCAGGTGGCCAAGGATTTGTCTTATGAGGAGGAGCCGGTAGCCATTTTGGCTCGGCAGGTTCGTCAGTTGAGATCGAAGAGTTATCCTTCAGTTCGTGTTTAGTGGAGAGGTCAGCCTGTTGAGGCAGCTACTTGGGAGTCCGAGTCTGATATGCGTAGCCGATATCCCAATCTTTTCCCCGATTGAGGTACCTTTCTATGTCCGTTCGAGGACGAACGTTTGTTTTAGAGGTGGAGATTGTGATGACCCAAAAGATCATCCTATGTAAATTTGATTATGATTGTGTTCCGAGACCCCAAAAGCCTCCGTTAATCTCACCTCGATGTGCGTGCACAACCTGGGCGTGTGGCCGGGAAGCCTTCATGTGGAAACTTGATAAAGAATTAAAATTATGATAATTAATTTAGTAAAGTTGACTTTGGTCAACATTTTTGGTAAACAGACCCAGACCCGTGATTTGACGATCCTGGAGGGTCCGTAGGGGAATATGAGACTTGGGCGTATGCCCGGAATCGAATTCCGAGGTCCCAAGTCCGAGAAATGAATTTTTAAAGAAAATTGTTTTCTGAAAATAATAAAGCCTTATGAAAATGAACCTCGATGTGAAACCTGTGTTGCCGGGCCCTTATTATGGTACCATAGCCTGGAACAGGTTCAATATGTGTTATTTGAGTTATCTGTGAAATTTGGTAAGGAACGGACTTGATTTGACGTGTTTCGGATCAAAAGTGGGAAATTGAGAGTTAATGAAGTTATAAGGATTTCCTTAAATTTGAGATTTTGTTTGGAGCGTGATTTTATGTTATCGAGGTATGAATGTGATTCAGAGACCGGGAATAGTCCCGTTATGTCATTTATGACTTGTCTGCAAAATTTGATGTCATTCTAAGTTGTATAGGTCGGTCCGGCCCATTGTTATAGAATCAAGAACTTGAAGTTTCTTAAGTTTGGATTTTAGGGTTTTTGTATGTGATTTTGAGATTTAGCGTTGTTTTGGGTGTTACGAAGGATCGAGCGAGTCTGTATTATGTATTAGGACTTGTTGGTATATTTGGATGGGGGCTTGAGTGGGCCCAGGTGCCTTTCGGACACCCAACGGGGCTAAAAACCAGATAGAACAACTGCTGGTGTGACCGCAGGTGCGGTTGTCCAGCCGTAGGTGCGGGACTGCTCCTGCGGTCCCAGCCTCGCAGGTGCGGTTCCTTTTCTGCAGGAGCGGAGCCGTAGGTGCGGTCTCCAGCTCCGCAGGTGCGACCCCAGCCTGCCTTGCCATTTTCCGCAGGTGCGATCTTTTTTCGCCGGTGCGGTCACAAGGCTGCAGGTGTGGAACCCCTGTAGGCCAGACTGTTTTTAAATGCAAAAACTCAGGATTTCTTCATTCCCTTCATACCAAAAACTCCATTAGAGACTTGTGATCTTGGGAAGAACACACCACGAACTAGCAACTGTAAAGGTAAGTTAATTCCTTCCTAATACTAGTTTCATGCATGGATAGTTAATGGGATTACCTACTAAGTTAATGGAAAATCAAGAATTGGGTAGTAAATTTAGGGTTTTTGAGAAAATTTGCGTATTGTCCGTTTGATTCTATGAATTCAAGTAGAAAATTCATATTTATGATCCTTAGGCTATGGGTGAGTGATTCCTTCGAGAATTTTCGGGATTCGAGCGTGCGGGCCCGGGGTCAAATTTTAGTATTTTTTGAAGAATAATAGAAAATGTATAATTAGGCTTTGGAATTGGTTTATTTAGTAACTATTGATGTTAATAACTCAATTGTGTCTAGATATTATCGATTCGGAGTTGGATTCAAGAGGAAAGGCTGTGATTGAGGCTTGAGTTGCACTTTGGAGCCGAGGTAAGTGTTTGGCCTAACCTTTGCTTGAGGGAATAGGTATAGAGTCTTGTTTGCTATGTGTAATTCATGTCCAACGTATAGGCGAGGTGACGAGTGCCTATATGTTGCGGTCAAGCATGCCCGTGAGTCAATTGTGATGAATTGTACCGTGTTCTTGATATTCTCTGTACTATGAATAATTGGTGATTTAGGAGTGATATATTGATGTTGTTACCAGACGTGGGAAATTATTGATTAATTGTTTAGTTGAGGCTTTTACTGTTGAAATTGTATTTCTAAGAGAGTTTTGTTATAGCTAAATCCCATGCCGTGACGATAGAATTTGGTTGAGTATTTCTGTACACTTGAGATTTCTTATTGTTAGTTTTCGCATTATATTGTTGTTTGTTTATTATTGGTCGCACGAGGGGACATGTCGTGTCGATTGTTTATTATTTATCGCACGAGGGGACATGTCGTGTTGATTATTTATTATTTATCACACGAGGGGACATGCCGTGTTGATTGTTTATTATTTATCGCACAAGGGGACATGCCGTGCTGATTGTTCATTATTTATCACACGAGGGGACATGCTGTGATGATTGTTTATTGTTTATCGCACGAGGATACTTTGATTTTATGATCCTTGAGGAATTTCGTCACCTTGCTGCCGATGAACTGCTTCCCGTTATAACATGTAATCTCGGAGGGGATCTCGAATATGCATATGATGTGGTGGGTTGCACGCCGCAACAATTGTCAGGTGGGATCGGGTTGCACGCCACAACAGAAACACAACAAATGATTGTGATTGTCAGGTGGGATCGGGTTGCACGCCACAACAGAAACACAACAAATGATTGTGATTGTCAGGTGGGATCGGGTTGCGCGCCGCAACAGAAGAAATAAGGGTGAAATGTGAGAAGGGACAAGGGTGGAATTGAGATTGTGATTATGATGAAGTGAAAATTGTGGAACTTCCATTGTGTATCTTTCTATGTCTTGTGCAGTGATTGTGTGACTCTCTGTCTGTCTCTTGCCTGTGCATTATTGAGTTTACTTAGAGTAAAGTTTGTTCATACATACCAGTACAATTCAAATGTACTGACGTCCCTTTTGCCGGGGGCGCTACATTCTTGTGATGATTGTAGGTGGTTCTATAGCAGGTACTCCAGCCCACCGACAGTAGTGCCTCCTCTACGTCCTATCAGCTGATTTGGTGAGCCCCTCTCCTCTCGGGGCCCAGTGTGGTTCATGCCACCTTTTCTTCCGGATTTTCATTTTGGTATTTGTGTAAGGTATAGCCAGAGCCTTGTTACCGGCAAGTATTATCTATAACTCCTTCGTACTCTTAGAGGCTCCGTAGACAGGAAGTGTGGGTTAGGTACTTATGTATTTTGGGCAGTATGACTTGTAGACCACGTAAAGGAAAACTATGTGTCATGTATATTTTGTAAGTATTGTACCACATGTTGGTAATGACAGAATTCTATGGTTTAATTTCAGACTATAAGAATGCGTCTTAATTATAATTGAATAATGTACATCGAAAATCTCAGGGTAATACATGGGAGGGAAAAAAGGAATCCAGTTCCGCTTGACTGGGGCTACCCGGTCGAGTGCCGGTCGTGTCCCTTAGTTTTGGGGCGTGACAGTCTAAGACTAAGTTAGCTAGTCTAAGGATGGGTATTTGGGCCATGGCCAAATCTGGCCCAATTTTAGTAATTAACACTTTAGGCTGCTATTTGTAAAAAAGGATGAGTTATACAGTCCAGCAAAATGCGTAAAGAAATCCAAATGGACAGGAAAATAGAAACGTTGACTCAAGTGAAAATATGGCAATAAATGAAACAAGTTTTTAGCTAACATAGAGGTTATATTTATATACATACCTAATTCACATAAATTTAATTCTTTTATGTATCATACTTTTCGAATTTGTACAAACGAAATAAAGATGTTGTTTTTAAGAATACACCTACCAAATTCACAAAACATTCTGTTTTACAAATTCACATCTAATGAAAATGTGTATAGTTTAAATCTTGAAGAAACAGAGTTCGAGATTCCTAAAAAAAGGTTTAAACAAGCTCTGATCATTTTAAGATTGCCTAAATACGCGGTTTTGCTAAAAATATATATATTAATATCTGCCTTAATCGTATTTACCCTATAATACAACAGAAGATAAGTGTTCAATCCACAATATATGGCCTTGTTGGGCCAAATAATTACTGAGTCCAGTAGAACCTCATTGGCATATGGTTTAAATGAGAGCTCAGGGTTGAAACAAATTTGGATAATTTTTAGTTTTAAAAAAAACAGTCGGGGTCTTAACACCCTAGGCCCAAGGGCCTTGGGTTTAAACTTTTCAGGCATGTTAGGCCATTTTTATAGATCTAATCTGAGTTCTAGTCTAGAGGCAGAGTTGAAACTGCCTAAATTAATACAACTGTACAGTCCAGTCCAATATTATGTCACGACCCGACCCGCCTTCGGGCCATGAATGCGACTAACGGCGAACCCGCTAGACAAGCCAACGTTTGAACTAAGTAAAACTCATTAACAACTAAAACGAACAAGATAACTAAGGCATCGATGGTCCGCAATGTGAAGATTAACAAATAACCAAAATATAACATAGCAGTTTCGAAATTAAACCCATATACAAATCCCAGAACTGGTGTCATATACTCACGAACTGTCTAAGAGATTACTTAAACAAAGGTCTGAAAATAAGTACATAGGACTGTCTTTGAAATATAAAGTAAGACAGAGCTGAAAGTGAAGAGTAGAAGGTGACGCCAAGGCCCACGAACGTCTGCGGGTCTACCTCGATGTCTCCTGTATGAACTGATGAGATGCTCCGACCGTCAGTGATCACCGGGTCCGGCTGCGTAGTCTGCACAACATAAAGAAGTGCAGGTGTAGCATCAGTACAACCGACCCCATGTACTGAGTAAGTGCCGAGCCTAACCTCGGCAAAGTAGTGACGAGGCTAGGACCGACAACAATATATGTACCTGTGCAATTCTATATAATAACAAGAAAAATGTCGACGGAAATAAGCAAGTAAGACAGATACGGGGAGAACATGCTGGGGCTAAAAGGGGCAACAAAATGCTAGCACGGTAGAACAGGGTAATAACTGAAATGTAAAGATAAAGGCAGCAATTTAACTTCTCAAACATATAATGAACAACATAAGGCATGACATGTCCCCTCGTGCATAACCTCACAATAACTCGGCACGGAATTTCCCCTTGTGCGTATATAATAACATTCGGCACGGAATGTCCCCTCCTGCATAACCTCACAATGACTCGGCACGGAATGTCCCCTCGTGCGCATATAATAACACTCGGCACGGAATGTCCCTTCGTGCGTAT
>ML267140.1:9078-40508 GCA_005239495.1 Nicotiana undulata | reverse complement strand
AATCACAGTTCAATCACAGAAAATTTCAGCAATAAGAATACAGCTTCTTTACACAGCCTTTAGAATATACATTTATACTCTTGGATTCATTATCCTTTTAGCACCATTTTTCATAACGTGGTAGTGTTGTGGTCAACTAAAGACAGACAAGTGTTACACTTCACATATCAACATAATTCGGACAACCAGTTGCACATATTTATAACAATACATGTACCGTATGCTTGAACACCACAAGTGATTTTACAAAGATTAAAGTTAGCCATACATACCTGGAGTCGAGTTTCCCTTTTCAACTTTAACCCACAACCACCGAACCGACTAGTACCGTCAATCTAGTTCACAATTAGACATATTCAACTCAGAATTTGAAGTCATGCATGCAATTCGGACTCTCTCAAGCATTTTGTCAAGCACTATGTGAACCCATTAGATTACCAGCCCTATCTTTGTGAAGTTTTCCCCAACCCACTCCCTCTTACTAGATTAGCACCATTATTAAACATGCATGCAAGGTCTTAGCTAATATTTCTAAGAATCAATCCAGGTCAACCCTCCTTTTGTTTAAAAATCAGAAAAATTAATGAAAAGAAAGAAAGGGGGTTGGGAACCCTTACCTGCTAGAATGGGGAAGAAGGGGATTACTCGAATTGCCAGGCCTGAGAGACCTTGAAATTCACTTTGATGGAAGGATGACTTACTTTCTCAAGAACTCTCCTTTCGTTCTCTCTATTTGTTCAGAAAACTTGTTAATATTAAAGGGGGCAGGGGTTAAATGAGACTGGGGTCGTGGTATAAAAATTTAGAAAATTAAAAGACCGTGTCGAATATGCGGTCAGGAATGCGATCGCATTCCTGACATGCGGTCCGCATATTGGACCGCAGAATGGCCCCCAGGTGGGCCAAATTTTGAAAACACTCTACCCGGGTATGCGACCACTATGCGGTCCGCATACATATTATGCGATCGCATTATGCATCGCATACACGTTATGCGATCGCATTATGCGTCGCATAACACCCCTTCAATTGGGCAGCGATCTTCCCGTGTATGCGACCACTATGCGGTCCGCATACATATTATGCGATCGCATTATGCATCGCATACACGTTATGCGATCGCATTATGCGTCGCATAACACCCCTTCAATTGGGCAGCGATCTTCCCGTGTATGCGACCACTATGCGGTCCGTATACATGTTATGTGATCGCATAGTGCGTCGCATAACCCCCAATTTCTGGAAAAATTAAGTCCTTTAAATTTGGGGTACTTTTACAAAAGTTAAGGTCCGTTTTAAGAGTTTCCACAGAGTTAACTACTCGGGGACTTATTGGGGCATTATTTTAAGCAAGAAATTTTACGGGTCTTTACAGTATGGCCCCGCCAGAGTTGAAGGAGTTGAAGGATCAGTTGCAGGATTTTTTGGATAAAGGCTTCATTAGGCCTAGTGTTTCTCCTTGGGGTGCCCCAGTATTGTTTGTCAAGAAGAAAGATGGCTCAATGAGGATGTGTATTGACTACCGGCAGTTGAATAAGGTTACTATTAATAATAAGTATCCCTTGTCGAGGATTGATGATCTATTTGACCAGCTTCAGGGTGCTACAGTGTTTTCCAAGATAGACTTGAGATCTAGTTACCATCAGCTGAGGATTAGGGCGTCTGATGTCCCTAAGACAACCTTTCGCACTCGTTATGGGCATTATGAGTTCTTGGTGATGTCATTTAGGTTGACAAATGCCCCCGCTGCTTTTATGGAGTTGATGAACTGAGTTTTCAGGCCCTATTTGGACTCGTTTGTTATTGTTTTCATTGATGATATATTGATATACTCCCATAGCCGAGAGGAGCATGAGCAGCACCTTCGAGTCGTCCTCCAGACTCTAAGGGATAGTCAGTTGTATGCCAAATTTTCTAAGTGTGAGTTCTGGTTGAGTTCGGTGGCATTTCTAGGCCATGTGGTATCATCATAGGGTATTCAGGTGGGTCCCAAGAAGATTTCAGCAGTCAAAGATTGGCCTAGACCCACTTCGGCTACAGAGATTCGGAATTTCTTGGGCTTAGTAGGGTATTATCGCCGTTTTTTTGTGTGGGGGGGGGGGGTCATCTATCGCAGCCCCGATGAACAGGTTGACCCAGAAGGGTGCCCAGTTCAGGTGGTCTGATGAGTGTGAGGCGAGCTTTCATAAGCTCAAGACAGCCTTGACCACGACACCGGTGTTAGTTTTGCCCATAGGTTCAGGGCCTTATACCGTGTATTGTGACGCTTCACGGGTTGGACTTGGTGCAATGTTGATGCAGGAGGGCAAGGTTATAGCTTATGCTTCACGTCAGTTGAAGGTTCATGAGAAGAATTATCCAGTTCATGATTTGGATTTAGCAGCTATTGTTCATGCGTTGAAGATTAGGAAGCATTATTTGTATGGTGTGCCATGTGAGGTGTTCACGGATCACAAGAGTTTGCAGTATCTGTTCAAGAAAAAGGAGTTGAATATGAGGCAGAGGGGGTGGTTAGAGTTGTTGAAGGACTACGACATTACCATTCTCTATCATCCGGGAAAGGCCAACGTGGTGGCCGATGCTTTGAGCCGAAAGTCAGCCAGTATGGGTAGTTTTTCTTATCCATCAGTCGGAGAGCGACCGCTTGCTTTGGATGTTCAGGCTTTGGCCAACCGGTATTTGAGATTGGAGGTTTCTGAGACTGGCAGTGTTTTGGCCCATATTGTGGCTCGTTCCTCATTGTATGATCGTATTCGGGCCAGGCAGTATGATGATCGTCATTTATGTGTTCATAGAGATACGGTCCGGCACGGAGGTGCCAAGCATGTCACAATTGATGATGAGGGAGTTCTGAGGATGCAGGGTCGTATTTGTATGCCTGATGTTGATGGTATTCATGAGTTGATATTGCAGGAGGCCCATAGTTCCTGGTATTCCATTCATCCGGGCGCCGCGAAGATGTACCATGACTTACGGTAGCATTATTGGTGGCGGAGGATGAAGAAGGATATAGTAGCCTATGTAGCTCGGTGCTTGAACTGTCAATAGGTTAAGTACGAGCACCAGAGACCCTATGGTTTGATGCAGCAGATTGAGCTTCCCGAGTGGAAGTGGGAGAGTATTACCATGGATTTTGTAGTTGGACTCCCAAGGACTCAGAGGATGTTTGATGCGGTGTAGATCATTGTGGATAGGCTGACCAAGTTAGTGCACTTCATTCCTGTATCAGTTTCATATTCTTCAGAGAAGTTGGCAAAGATCTATATGAGGGAGATTGTTCGATTGCATGGTGTGCCCGTATCCATTATTTCAGACCGAGGTACTCAGTTTACCTCGCTTTCTGGAGAGTATTTCACGTGAGTTGGGCACACGGGTTGATTTGAGCACAGCGTTTTATCCTCAGACGGACGGACAGTCCGAGCGCACTATTCAGATCTTGGATGATATGCTACGAGCGTGTGTCATTGACTTTGGTGGTTCATGGGACCAGTTCTTACCTTTAGCTGAGTTTGCCTACAACAACAGTTATCAGTCGAGCATTCAGATGGCTCCGTATGAGGCATTGTATGGTAGGCGGCGTCGGTCGCCAGTTGAATGGTTTGAGCCGGGAGAGGCGAGATTGATGGGTTCTAAGTTAGTCCAGGATGCCTTGGACAAGGTGAAGATCATTCAGGATAGACTTCGTACAGCTCAGTCCAGACATAAGGGTTATGCGGATCACAGAGTTCGAGATTTGGCATTTACGATAGGAGACCGGGTATTTCTTCGGGTGTCGCCCATGAAGGGCGTGATGAGGTTCGGAAAGAAGGGCAAGTTGAGCCCTAGGTACATTGGTCCATTTGAGATTCTGGATAAGGTGGGAGAGGTGGCCTACAGACTTGCTTTGCCACCGAGTTTATCAGCGGTGCACCCGGTGTTTCATGTATCTATGCTTCGGAGGTATATTTCGGATCCATCTCATGTACTTGACTTCAGCGGTGTCCATTTGGACAAGGATTTGTCTTATGAGGAGGAGCCGGTAGCCATATTAGCTCGGCAGGTTCGTCAGTTGAGATCGAAGAGTTATCCTTTGGTTCGTGTTCAATGGAGAGGTCAGTCTGTTGAGGAATCTACTTGGGAGTCCGAGTCCGATATGCGGAGCCGATATCCCCATTTGTTTCCCATTTCAGGTACCTTTCTATGTCCGTTCGAGGATGAACATTTGTTTTAGAGGTGGAGATTGTGATGACCCAAAAGGTCATCCCATGTAATCTTAACTAAATCTGTGTTCCGAGGCCCCGGAGGCCTCTGTTTATCTCACCTCGTTACGCGTGCGCAACCCGGGCGCGTAGCTGAGAAGCCTTTATGTGGAAATTTGATAAAAAGTTGAATTTATGATAATTATTTGAATAAAGTTGACTTTGGTCAATATTTTTGGTAAACGGATCCAGACTCGTGATTTGATGATCCCGGAGGGTCCGTAGGAAAATATGGGGACTTGGACGTATGTCCAGAATCGAATTCCGAGGTCCCAAGTCCGAGAAATGAATTTTTAAAGAAAATTGTTTTATGAAAAATATAAAGGTTTTTGAAAATGAGATTTGATGTGAAACCTGTGATATCGGTCCCGTATCATGGTTCCGGAGCCCGGAACAGGTTCAATATGGTTATTATGTGTTGTTTGTGAAATTTGGTAAGAAACGGACTTGGTTTGAGGTGATTCGGACTAAAAATGGAAAATTTAGAAGTTAATGAAGTTTTGAGAATTTCTATAGATTTTGAGGTTTAATTCGATGTTTATGATGTTATTTTGGTGGTTTAATTACTCGAATAAGTCTGTAGGATGTTTATGAGAGTGTGTGTATATTTGGTTTTGAGCCTCGAGGGCTCGGGTGAGTTTCGGGTAGGTGTCGGAGTGCAAAAGGGGTGAAAAATCTGGTGTGTTAACTGTTTTATGGTGTCTGAGATTTAGTACTATGCGATCGCACAAGTGTCTCCGAGATCGCATAGCATTACGTAAGAGGGGGGGAGTCAGTTACTCTATGCGATCGCATGTGTGGGTCTGCGATCGCACATGGTTAGGAGAGTTGGGGGGGCTGGTCCGTTGATCTGTGCGACCGCACTTGTTCCTCCGCGATCGCAATGGGAATCCTGTGCGATCGCAATAGAAGGTCTGCGATCGTGAAGCTTAATAGGCAGTCCTCTATGCGATCGCAACCCTTTCTCAGCTATTGCATAGGTCATTTTCGCCCAGTTATTTCAAGTGTCAAAAACATAATGTTTCATTACGGGACTTTGCAAAAATTCATAAATCCTCTTCTTTCCCAAACCCCATAGACGACCTTTGAAGAGCTCCATCACCATCGCCTCTTAGGTAAGTGATTATAACCTCGTTTTCTTCCATTTTCATCATCCATTGTTAGATTCTAGGCCTTAAAACATGGAATTAAAGGGTAGAAATTAGGGTTTTGGGTAGAGTTAGGGATTTTCGAATATTTCGGAATTCAACCTCATTTTGGGGTTGGATTTCAAAACATATTGTATGTTCGGGCTCGTGGGGGAATGGGTGATCGGGTTTTGGTCCGAACCTCATATTTGGACCAAGCGGGCCCGGGGTCGAATTTTGGATTTTTTGGAAGAATGTTGGGAAATCTATAATTAGGCTTTGGAATCGGATTGTTGAATAAATATTGATATTATTGAGTCGATTATGTATAGATACGATTGTTTCGGAGTCGGATTCGAGAGGAGAAGCGGTGTTAGAGGCTTGATTTGCATTCTTGGAGCTGAGGTAAGTGTTTGGCCTAACCTTAGCTTGAGGGAATAGGTATAGAGTCTTATATGTTATGTGTTATTCCATGTCCGACGTATAGGTGAGGTGACGGGCACCTATATATTGTGGTCAAGCATGCCCGTGAGTCGAACTTGATAATTTTCATTGTGTTCTTTGATATTCTCTGTGTTACGGATTTATTATCATTCAGGAAGTGGTATATTGAGAGTATTTAATGATGTGGAAAGTTTTTTGATTATTCGTTCGGTTGAGGATTATATTGTTGAATTATACCTCTGAGTGAGATTGGTTACAGCTGAGTCCCTTGCCGGGACGATAGAATCTTTGTTGAACATTTCTGTGTATTTGAGGTTTCCTATTGTCGTATTTTCCTGTCTAATTGTTGCTTTTATTTATGTTATGCACGAGGGGACATTCCGTGCCGAGTGATTGTGAGGTTTTGCACGAGGGGACATTCCGTGCCGAGTGATTATTATTTATGCACGAGGGGACATTCCGTGCCGAGTGACTGTGAGGTTATGCACGAGGGGACATTCTGTGCCGAGTGATTTATATTATTTATGCACGAGGGGACATTCTGTGCTGAGTGATTATGAGGTTATGCACGAGGGGACATGTCGTACCTTTTTCTGTTTATTTACTTGTTCCGAGCTGTTAAATTCCTGTTGTTATTTCTACATTTCAATTATTATCTTGTTTTGTTGTCTTAGTAGTTGTGGCCCCTTTATCCCCAGCATGTTCTCCCCTGTAGTTGAATTACCTGTTTATTTTCTGTCATTATTTCCTGTTATAATATTGAACTGCACAGGTGTTACTTGTTGTCGTGTCCTAGCCTCGTCACTACTTCGTCGAGGTTAGGCTCGGCATTTAATCAGTACATGGGGTCGGTTGTACTGATGCTACACCTGCACTTCTCTATGATGTGCAGATTACAGCGCCGGACCCAGTGGACACTGAGCGAGGGAGTATCCTTTAATCCACGGCGACACCGAGGTAGTTCTGCAGACGTCCGCGGCCTTGGCGTCACCTCTTACCCTCTTCTCTCATTTTCTATCTTATTTCAGTAGTTCCAAGATAGTTGTATATACTTATTTCAGACCATTGTATTTAGTAAACTCTTAGACTGTTCGTGAGTTTGTGGCACCGGTTTCTGGGGTTGTACTTAAGTAAAATTATTACGGAACTTCTATTGAATTCTTGAATTTTGTATTATCTCCGCATTTTTATTATAATTTTTCTAGTTATTTTTGGTTACTTAATTGTTAATAATTCAATTTAATTCGAGCGTTGGCTTGTCTAGCGAGTTCAACGTTAGACGCCATCACAGCCTGAAGGTGGGATTTCGGGTCGTAACATTTATCCAAATGTATTTTTTTTTTTAAACAATTTGGGTTTGGCCAATTTATTTAAGAAAGTACTTTTTGCAACATTTGGTAAATAAAATGTATTTGACCGATCTTTCTAAAAAGTACTTTTGAATGTCAAATTACAAAAACGATAGTACCAAGGTTTTGTAATTATTTTAAAGAGAAAAATGAACTTAAATATTTATCGTAAGAGACTTTTATTATTTTTTGGTTTATTTAATTAAAATATAAGACATAAAGTAAACATACATATTAACGTTTTAACAATATAACATATACAGTTATACCAAAGCATATAATATTATTTAGTATAATTACTTATTGTTTACATGATGATTTGAATAATCAAAATACATCATTCAGTATGAATTAAAAGTCTATCCCACAAATTATTATATATTGATAATCCACCATGAAATAATAAGAAAAGTCACTCACACATGATAACATTTCTCAATAATTTCATCTCTAATTCTATCACACAACACTTTCATATTAGTAGAAGACTTGCCTTACATTTCTAAAGGAATACCAGAAGCCCATCTCCTTCCTCAACCTCTGCAGTAATGTCTTCATTAGCATAATAGCTGAATTCCTTATCGGTAGAAAATGTCGCCGGATGAAATTTTGTATAGCCATGATAGCGATAACAAGCTGATTCTAAGTGTCAAACTTGAAAGATGGCATTGAGCGTAAAATAGAAATAATTCTTAAATTCAAATTCAAAAAGAGTAACTAATTACTAACAACACATAATGCATACTTTAATTTTTTAAAAATTTGAATTCAAAAAAGAAACTAATTATTATCTAACCTGACTAACTTTGTCCTGAATTGCCAAGTGACCTATTGTGAGGCTGCCGCTTGGCTTAATGTGGAGGCTTTTTCTTTTTCTTTTGATAGTATTTAGATTATGCGATGCAATTGAAAATTAATTACCTATTTGTAGGTAATTTTCACAAATTAGATTTGATAATTGTGTTAAAGATTCGGGAATTAATAGCCTATAAGAGAAGAAATTATAAATGACTATTTATAAGAAGAGAATTGATAATCCAAAGAAGGATATAGATAATTTGCTTTAGTGTGGAAAAAGAAGAAAATAATTTGGAAAGTTAGAAGACATAACACAAAGGAAAAATCAAAAACAAGAAAAGTCAATAAAGAATGTGAAAAGTTACAATATGATTCATGTGTATGATATATTTAAATTTAAAAGAATGAAAAAAAACAAGAAATACACATGGAAAAAAATTAAATAAATAAGGGATAATTTAGAAAATATAAATTTATAATGAGGATAGTTTTGTCTTGAATAAATTAATTTCTGTTTTTACTTCTGCTTTTTGGAAGAAGCTAGAATTTTCTGCTTCTTTCCAAAAGTAGAAATGCTTCTGTGGCCAAAAGTACTTTTTCATCTCTTTTGAAGGAAAAGGTATTTTTGGTCTCCCAAAAACTTGACCAAACAGGCTCTTAATTTTCAACTCCATCCCCGAAAGAACTTACAAATACCAAGCTTCTAATGATGGATCTTGTTTGTTTTCATCTTCCAATCTACACGTGCAACTTTCTTCTCTTGTATATTTGTTTGTCTATGTTCTCAGTTTGACACAATAGCTTGACAACATTGGCACGCACTTTTGAGAATCCAGTTTTTGAGGTAAAATTCCTGCTTGTATAATTGTCTTCCTAAAACATTTATTTTCACGTGCAAGAAGCCGGAAGTCAAAGTTCGAACGGTCAATACAAGTTTGTATTTACAAACATTTATAATCCAGGCTTATACTTGCTTGAGACGAGATTCTATCGAAAGCAGTATTTTTATCCGCACAAGATAAAAGTAAGGGATGCGTATACATGACCCTTCCTAATACCACTTGTGGGATTACATCGGGTACGTTATTGCTGTTGTAATACAAGTTTGTTTAAGTTAATTGCGATTGCGTGACAGAATTTACGTACAAACAAACAGAGTGCGTACGGCACACAATGAAAGCGCGTGTAAACAAAGAATCTCCACTAGTATAATGTAAAAATCAGAGCGTAATTAGTGAAATACAATAAATTCCAACAGAGAATTATCTATCAGCTCTCAATCATTTTTTCCTTTTTTCTCTATCATTCCTAAAAATAATTAACTTTAGTTCCACAGATTAGCGGTCGATTGATCGTAGACATTTTCCAGCTTGGAGGGAAGATGGTTCCTTGCATAGCTCTGGACCTTCACTGTTGTTTCTTGTCACCTCAGAACTCCTGTTAGAAATTGAAGCAAATGCTTCCAAAGGATTTCCACAATTCTTTGTCTTTGCTTCACAACCAAGATAATTTGACAAGACTCTCTTCACTCCAAAGCCACGTCGAGCCAGTTTATTGTTATTTGCACTGAGGAATGGAGTTCTCTCCCCTCTTGCAGGGCTTATCAGAGACAAAGGTGAAAAGTTTGGTGTCGCCGAAGCTGTTCTATATGGGGTGCCTGAGACAGGCACTGAATATGGGATGGACACCTTTTTGTGGGCAATTACACTGACCGTAGGAACAGATGACAGCTTATCAGATTGCCTAGTTAAGTCATCTACATATAGTAGATCATCGATCCGCGCCACAATATTAAAAGCCAGACTCTCAAGGACTCTAGAGTAGCTCTCTAAAATAGACTTCCCTACATCCTGAAAGATTTAAGAAAATATGGTCACTAAATTGTATGAGAGCGCCAAGAAGAAAGCACCTTTTTCAGAAGTAACAAACCTTGTTGTATTGAATCTTGCTGGCATCTAAGGTGGTCTGGCTTAGGCCAGGGACTCGCTGCTTCAGGCAAAGCAGGAGATTTTCAGCTCTCTCAGCAAGCGAGTCTCTCTTGTCTCCATCAACCACTAGATCCCTTACCATCTCCCAAGATGATTTTGCTGTAGAACGATTTGGATTAGTTGGAGGTCTAGGATAATGTCTTTTGCGCCACACATAGATTGAAGCCTCCACGCGGTTTGCTATCTCTAAAGCAACATGTTCAGTTGAAAGATCAAGGCAATCTAGCAAGCACTCGGAAGAGAAATGCTCTGAAGTGATGTAGCGGTAGATGACATCCCCTAGACACGCTCTTCCATTCTGAAGACAAAAAAATAGTCGAAGGCCAGTTGAAATGCCAAGAATTACATCACCATGGACAGACACAAAGTGGAGGCAGACAACACTAAATAAATAGTTCAACAGAAAACAGGTTACCAGTTAGCAATTCAAAAGAGATCAAACTGGTGTTCACACTTAGAACTCTAGTAAATTAATAGACAAGTTTAAAAGAATTCTTGCATGATCAAGAGAAAGTTGATATTCTTTTAGCGATACCTTTGGAAGAGCATCCAAATATGATTCAGGAACTTCCATCTCAGCTAATGTAATGCTATTTATTGACATGGCAGCTTTCAGTATTTGATTAGCACATTCACGTTTGTGATTTAACTGCTTCCTTGTGTCTTCAAGTAGACCACCATGAGGCACCCTCGGGACAGGCAGCCACCACTTGTCTTCTTGGCGCTGGATAGCTTTCCGAAAAGAGGCTGAACCATCATCCTCTGCTGCTATTATCCCCTGATCCACATACCAAAACTCTGTATTGGTGAAACTATCTAATATTTCCTGCAAAATATAGCAAATGGATCATGTAAGGATCTCTTCCCTAAATGCAGTAACTGCGACAAATAGGACGAGCAGCTTCTTACAATGAGCATGTTGTCAAGTTTCTGAAGAGCTGGAAGATTAATAAAAAGGTCCGCTCTTGGTCTACTGGTCATGACCTGGAGATAACACAAGAAATTAAATGTGAAATTTCATTTTGGGATGAAGTATTGAAAAAAGATAAAGCTAATTAATGACGCTTCCTAATCAAAGGCGGATGTAGTGTTCTACCGGCGGGTTCAACCGCACCCAAAACTTTTGGCACGGAGAAAAAGTTGTATGTAAAAATAGTGGATACGAACCCATAACTTTAAAAAAATAATGAGTTCAATGCTAAAAACCTTAAAGTTGAAACCATAGGGTTTACATCCTTGATCCGCCTCTGTTCCTAATGCCAGCTACATAAATAGCACATTAACAAGAAATTTATGTTTGAATGTCATGAAAGTATCACACTTCAACTTAACTGGCCCAAGCAAGTTGCAAATATTCTTGAAAACACTTGAAACAAATACAATTATTCCATGTGAATGCAATTCGGTTTCTTACAGCAATTTCTTAAACCTAAAATGCAGACTCAAAGAATACTAGTTCATATGAGAACAATA
Source organism: Nicotiana undulata (assembly GCA_005239495.1). Lineage (NCBI taxonomy): Eukaryota > Viridiplantae > Streptophyta > Magnoliopsida > Solanales > Solanaceae > Nicotiana > Nicotiana undulata. Next base: position 29,091 of record ML267140.1, on the reverse strand, counting down.
AGTACCTCAAGCTTAGTTCCATCAGGAAAAGTTTGCCAAGATGGTATTAATTCAACAATGTAATCACTAACAGCAACAAGCCACTCCATCTCTCTTCGCCACATTGATTTCTTTTCCACAGGCAGAGGTTCTAGTCTCCACAATTGTCCAAATATAGTAGCTACACATGGAAATTTTGTGAAATTAGAAGATCACAAGTAGAAAATTGTGACAAATCTCCAAAAAAGCAAAAATATACTTACCACATAGGTTGGTTATGGAATTTGAAATGGCCAATGATGTGCAAACCCCTTTCCCACTACCAGACATGTCTTCACCAAGCAACAATTTTGAAAATCTTTCTTTCATCATCTCCAGTTCTGTTCAGTTCCAGAATAACTCAGAAAGATTGCTAATTGAAACTAAAAATTGACTAACCGAACCGCCATATAACGTTCAAATTTGAATATGAAAAAGCACATTGTCTCCATTTAGCACAACATATATTGTCTTATTACGTGGTAAAAAAGGAAAAAAGGTTAATTCACTATAAAAACCCAAAAAATGGAAAAGCATAAAAGAAAAGAATCTTTATGTTTTTTTCCTTTCAAAAAAGCAGTAATTAAGCTTATTTCCAAGTCCTTTTAACCATAAAATTAAAATTTTGGGTATTTAAAAAATAACCACACCTGAAATTTTTGAATCAAGCTCATTTAAGGTGGAATCGTGCACATCTTGAGCTGCATCTTTAGGGGAAGATTTGATCATTTGAGCCTTGAGAATAGGCCAACCAAAAGGAGCCGGTGAAGAACAACAGTCCTTTCCGAGCTTGCTTTCATCAGAACTGGATCTACTCGAACTCGTACTACTACTACTACTGTTAATACTCCCTTTTGACACCGAGTCACTCAATGACTCTGACCCACTTAACCCCTTCTGTTTTTTGCTATTCTCAGCTATACTTCCCATCTCAGCTCGAAAATTTTGAAATTCAAAATGGTGAAACTATTGCTACTACTCTTTACAAGGCACCAACACTTGAACGGATTCATCAAATGCCATCAAGAAAACCAATCTCAAATTCCAAAGCTTTCTGATAGAAAACAGAATCTGAGATCCTTTAATGTTTGGTTCTTGGATGGGATTCTATAGACAGGAATGAATGGGGGGGAGAAGGGGTACTGAAGAAGAGTTTTGAAGACTGGTGCCTCTGATTTTATTCTCTGTTTTTAATGTGGGTCTGCAATTTCTTATTTCAAATTTTAAGGTAACTGTCAAATGGCCAGTCGCCAACGTCTCTCTCTCCCTGACCAGTGACCCCCCTTTCAAAATATTATTATTATTATTATTATTATTATTGTTAAAATAATAGGGGTATTACAGCCGTAGGGGTGACGGATATGTCAATATTTCTAGCTAGGTGTACATTTCTACCTTGATAGGAATTAGGAAATCATTGATTACCCACAAAAAAACAAAAATCATGGGAACTGCTTTACGGTAAGTTTACATTTCTACCTTATTAGGAGATTATCAAAGTAATTAATTGAAAGTCCAGCGAGCGGCTTTGAGGAAATAATCGATTATAATTTGAATAAAAAATTATTCAATAATTTCTTTTTTGTGTTTTATTTATTAATCTCATGCATTATATTATATCGACCTTATGAAAATAAACGTATAACTGAAAGATCATTTGTGATAAATTATACAACCGACCTCGTTGAAATATTCTACCATTAGTTCATCTTCATTTTTCTAACTATTAGTGACCGTTTATGTGTCCTTTTTTTCTTAAACAAGATATGCTAAAATCTTTTATATATATTATTAAAAGTAGAGGAAAAAGTCATCTTCTTAAGACATATGGCAGCCTAGAAAAAAATCACATAGGATAAGTAGTTAATAAAACTAAAATTACAAAAAATAAAAAGCTGCCAATTCAAAATTTCTTTGTTTTTGAATAACTTTTGTTTTTAATTTTAAAAATAAAAGGTTTATATATTCAGAAACTATTATTGAGAATAATATAATAATATATAAAATAATAAAAAATCTTCTATTATACTTTTAAAAAGAAAGTACAACAACAACAACGTATGATCCCAACAGGTGAGGTCAGGGAAGGGTAGTTGTATGCAGACCTTACCCCTATCTAATGCAGGAGAGAAGATATTTTCAATAGACTCTCGGCTCAGGAAGGGTAAGAAGAAGAAGAAGAGGAAAGCAAGGAGGGAAGAAAGAAAGAAGAGAAAAAAAAAAGGGAGAGATAAAGGATAAGTAGTACCAAATAATAGCAACATGGAATACAACACCTAAGGCGAACAAAACCACATAACGTAATAAAAATCTAAGAATATGAAGGGACATGCATGCTACTAAGACTATCGGTGAACAACTAAAAACTACCCACTAACCGTCTACCTTAATCCTCGACTTCCACACCTTCATATCAAGGGTCATGTCCTCAGTGAGCTAAAGCAGCCCCATGTCTTGTCTAATCACATTTCCCCAGTTCTTCTTAGGCCTACCTCGACCTCTTCTCAAACTCTCCATGGCCAACCTCTCGCACCTCCTGACAGGAGCATCAATGCTTCTTCTCTTAACATATCTGAATCATCTCAGCCTCGACTCCCGCATCTTGTCCTCCATGGAGGCTACTCCCACTCTGTCTCGGATAGCTTCATTCTTAATCATATCTCTCCTGGTACACCCACACATCCATTTAAACATCCTCATTCTCTGCTACTTTCATCTTCTGCACTCGGGAGTTCTTGAATGGCCAACACTCAGCCCCATACAGCAAAGTCGGTCGAACCACCACTCTATAAAACTTACCCTTAAGTCTTGGCGGCACATTCTTATCACATAAATTGCCGAAAACGAGCCTCCACTTTATCCATCCCGCTCCGATGCGATGTGCGACATCTTCATCAATCTCCTTGTTACCTTAGATAATAGACCGAGATACCTAAAACTCTCTCTCTCTCTCTCTCTTGGGGATAACTTGAGCATCAAGCTTAACCTTTACGTCTGCTTCATGTGTCCCGTCACTGAATTTGCACTCCAAGTATTCTGTCTTAGTTCTACTCAGTTTAAAACCTTTAAACTCCAAGGTCTGTCTCCAAACCTCCAACCTCGCGTTAACTCCGCTTCGTGTCTCGTCAATTAACACTACTCTATCATCGGCAAATAGCATTCACCAAGGCACCTCCCCTTGGATGTGTCGCGACAGTACATCCATCGCGAAGACAAATAAAAATGGGCTAAGAGCCGATCCCTGGTGCAACCCCATCACCACAGGAAAATGCTCCGAGTCACCACCCACAGTCCTCACTCGAGTCTTAGCATAATCATACATATCCTTAACCACCCTAATGTACGCTACCAGAACGTCGCTAACCTCCAAACATCTCCACAGGACCTCCCTTGGGACTTTATCATACGCTTTCTCAAGGTCAATAAATACCATATACAAGTCCTTCTTCCTCTCCTTGTACTGCTCCACTAATATTCTTACCAGATGAATCATTCTGTAGTCGAACGCCCCGGCATGAATCCAAACTGATTCTCAGAAATAGACACGCAGATCCTCACCCTAGCCTCCACCACCCTCTCCCAAACCTTCATAGTGTGACTCAACAACTTGATACCCCTATAATTATTGCAATTTTGGATATCACCCTTGTTCTTGTAAAACGAAACCATCATACTCCACCTCCATTCTTCAGGCATCTTCTTCGTCTTAAAAATAACATCAAACAACCTAGTGAGCCACTCCAAACCTGCTCGCCCTACGCTTTTCCAGAATTCCACCGGTATTTCATATGACCCCGTCGCTCTGCACTGCACATCTTACGCATCGCCCTTTCCACCTCCCCTACCGTAATCCTCCTACAATACCCAAAATCCTGCCGACTCTCGGAGTGCTCCAACTCACCCAGCACAATGCGTCTATCCCCCTCCTCGTTCAATAATTTATGGAAGTATGTCTGCCATCTTCTCCTAATAAGTATCTCGTTCATCAACACTTTGCCATCCTCGTCTTTGATGCACTTGACTTGGTCTAAGTCGCGGTCTTTTCTCTCCCTCATCTTGGCCAACCGGTACAATTTCTTGTCCCCGCCTTTGCCCCCGATCTCCTCATACAAACGAGCAAACGCTACGTTCTTAGTCGTCGTAACTGCTAACTTTGCCTCTTTCTTTGCCTTTCTGTAATACTCCCGATAAGTCCTTTTTTCCTCCTCGTTTGTACTCTCCACTAGCTTCAAATAAGAAGCTTTCTTAGCTTTCACTTTACCTTGAACCTCCTCATTCTACCACCAGTCACCTTTATGACCCCAGGAGAGAGCCCTTCATGACCCCTAAGATCTCTCTAGCAGCTACCCTAATGCAATTCACAATTGTGAATCACATACTAGACGTGTCCCCCCTACTCATCCAAGCCCTCATAGACAACAACTTCTCCCCTAACTCCTGAGATTTGTCATTGGTCAAGTTACCCTACTTGATCTTAGGTTGCGTGCACCCCCGCCCTCTTCCTCCTACTGCTCTTGATCTCTAGGTTCATAACTAAAAGCCTATGTAGGGTCATGAGGTGCTCACTTGGGATGACTTTGAAGTCAGTGCACAGACATTTATCGCATTTCCTGCAGAGAAGATAATCAATCTAAGTCTTACCCATTGAATTCCAGGAAAGTGACCAGGTGCTCTTCCCTCTTCGGAAAACTCGAGTTAGCTATAACCAAGTCAAAAACTCTAGCAAAATCCAACAGTGAATTACCCCCCTCATTCCTATCCCCAAAACCGAACCCGCCATGCACATCATCATAACCCCTACCACCGGCCCCAATATGTCCATTGAAATCTCCGCCAATGAACAACTTCTCTGTGTGCGGGATACTACGCACCATCTCGTCCAAATCCTCCCAGAATTGCTTCTTGACCTCCTGGTCCAAACCTACCTGAGGAGCGTATGCACTAATCACGTTTATAGTAAACCCACCATCCACCAACTTAATACTCATCAACCTATCATTTACTCTCCTACCCTCGACTACGAGCTCCCTGAGGTCACTTTCAACTAAAATACCTACCCCATTCTTACCCCAGCGGTTGTTGAGTACCATAGTTTAAACCCGTCTACATCGTGTGCCCTAGTACCCTTCCATCTAGTCTCCTGAACACACGCTATGTTGATCTTCCTCTTCTGAAGAATCTTACCTAACTCTATAGACTTCCCCGTCAACGTCCCAATGTTCCAAGACCCAACTCTCAGCCTAGAGGCTTTCTCAAAAAGAAAGTAGCATACAAAAATTTAAATAAAGTAATATGCTAATAAAAGTTTCTATTAATAATGCAATAATACAAAATATTGGATAATATAATAAAGAAAAATACCGAACAAGCCTATTATTCGATGCCTACATAAATCTCATTAATTTAATATAATAAAAAAAATACAGTATAAAAAAGTTATTCAATGACTATACAACTCTCTTTAATTTAATAGAAGTTTTATTCATTAAATTCAGATAATATTATTGACAACAATAGGATAAAATTTAAAACAAAAAAGTATTTCAAGAGTAATAAAATATATATCTTCTGTCATATGACAAGAAGAAAGTAGTAGACAAATATATTAAACAAAGTAATATGCTAATAAAAATTGTAATTATATTAATATTGAATAATATAAAAAAGAAAAATACATAACAAAAAATTTATTCAATGACTATATAAGTCTCTTTAATTTAATAGAGACTTTATTCATTAAAATTTATACAATATTATTGATATTATTAGAATAAATTATAAAATTTAAAAAATATTTCAATAGTATTAAATATATATATCTTCTATTATATTATACAAAAAACAAATAGTAGCCAAAAGTATTAAACAAAGTAATGTGCTAATAAATATTTTTGTTAACAATAGAATTATATTAAATATTGAATAATATAATATAAAAAATACAAAACAAAAAAGTTATTCAATGACTATATAAATCTCTTTAATTTATTAGAGATTTTATTCATTGAAAGCCAGTAATATTATTGACAACAACAGAATAAAATATAAAATAAAAATATTTCAAGATTAATAATATATATATATATATATATCTTATATTACAAAAAGAAAACAAGCAAACAAAAATATTTAAAAAAAAATAATATGCTAATAAACAATTCTAATAACAATGTAAAAATACTAGACATTGGATAATAGAATAAAGAAAAATAAAAAAATAAATAAAATTTATTCTACATAAGTCCCTTTAATTTAATAGAGATTTTATTATTGGTATATCATATTGACAATTAAAATTCGGAAAAGGGCCAAATATATCCTTGTACTATATGAAAAGGTTTAAATATACATCTAAGGTTGAATAAGATTAGATTAGTCTCGCTAAATTCGTTCTTCGATGGAATTAGGCCTAGGTCTATGAAAATTTCTTGTGATTCCCTTTCTTTCTTCGACGAAGGCATACACGCATCGATAGGGAACCCAAAGAAGAGCTAGAAAAACCCCTCGTTATACTTTCGGTCCAAATATACCTCTGCCGTAATACTATTGGTTCAAATATAACTCTTTTCCATTAAGTTTGTCCAAGATGGACATCCAATCCTACGTGGAGCTAACATTTGATGAGGTGGATGCAACGTGGCATGCCACCTCAGCACCCCTAACCCATTTTATCCCTCCCATATATTTATTTTTCCACCACTAAAATTTTCTTCGAGGGAAAGGAAAGTTTAGTGATGGAAAAAAAAAATAGAAAGGAGGGGTAAATTGGGTTACAGGCGCTGAGGTGGCATGCCACGTTACATCCACCTCATCAAATGTGTCTACCTTGGACAAACTTAACGGAAGAAGGGTATATTTGAACCAACAGTATTACGATAGGGATATATTTGAATCAAAAGTATAACGAGGGATATATTTGAACATTTTCTCATAATACAAGGGTATATTTTACCCTTTTTCGATTAAAATTTATTAAAGCAATAGGATCTAATATGTTCAAACAAACCCGATCACAATTTAATTTAATTAATATTTTTTAATATTGACCGCGCTCTCGTGCGACAGAAAAATTATTCAATTAGTGTATAAGTCCCTTTAATTTTATAGAGATTTTATTATTGGGTATACTATATTGACAAATAAGATGACAATTGAAATGTATTAAAGCAATACGATCTAATATGTTCAAACACGTCCGATTACAATTTAATTTAATTAATATTTTCTAATACTAATCGCGTATCACGCTGGTACGACTACTAGTTAAGGGTTAATAACTACCAATGGTAAAGTTGTAGTTAAGGTCAAAGAAAAATAACGTTAAACTTCTCATTCGTATCTGTCTCTTATCTAAAATTAAAGGTAAAAAAGAGGTTTTGTTGAGAATTTAACAACGGGGTCCAAATAAATCGTTAATCTCATAGTACGTGTATAACTTTGACGCAATTACTTTAGATCTATCTATAAAATGACACACTTCGATAAGATGGAGGTGATATGTTCTACTATTGTTTAATTTGCTAGCTATATATAGCATGGTATAATTAGCACAAGAACTAAATATGATGATAAAGAAGTTTCTACATCTAATTAATTGAACAGGAGATTTTTCCTTTCTTATTCAATAAATGGTTATTTTCCCTCTCAATACGTGTGGTTCATTTCACTGTGAAATATGATAATTGTGTGTATAAGTTGCTCCAGGATTTCTAAAAAAAATTAGATATTTTTCAACCACACAGTTTGTATATATTGATATAATATATACATACATAAGCTGGATTACTTAATTACATTTAACAGCATATAATAAGGTCAATATATAGATAAATATATATCGTGACTATGTGACTGAAAAGTAGCAGGAATGCACACATGCGTGCGTGCTTTTGTGTGTCCACGCATGTGGTTACGAACGTTGTAGTTCCTGCCATCTTTTAAAATATTTTCAAGTGACTTACTATATAGTTAAATTCCGTATGCTTGTCGTGCTCATAAAAGACCAAATTCCATTTTTTTTTGTTGGCAGAAGACCAAATTCCATTAACAATGACTAGATCATACTTCAAGGAAAATAGTTAAATTAGAGGGCATAACGGTTGAAACTTTAGTTGTGGCACGTTAGCTTCGTGGATTTCCGGTCTCGGTGTCTAAGACAATTTAAGGTTAATCCATCATCTACATAGACAATTAATGAAGGATTACAAAGAGACTCAGAGCTAATATTTGAATTTTATGGGTCCTTCAACACAAGAATGTGACCTCAAGTTTTAGTAATTGGATTCAAAATTGAATATATATACTTATTTAATGGACTTTTTTATCAGATATATAATGTTTGAGCTAAAATTAGTATATTCTGTCGAACCCACATGTTTAAGACTACCTCCGCCCGAAGAAACAAGACAGAAAACAGAAAGAGAACTAGTTATAATTTAAGAAAGTAATCAATGAAGACGACAATTTTATTTAAGGTACTTAGGTTTGAGAAGTAAAATTTAGGTGGACATGTAAAAAAGATAATGAATGAAGAGGATATATTTAGCTGGGTTTGAGAAGTAAACCCTTTTAGGTGGACATAATCAATGAAGAGGATATATTTTATAAATCAATGAAGAGGGTATATTTAGTTATGAACGTGAATGCATTTTGTTCCAAGTCGGAGGAGCGTTCCATTCAATGTAGTCTCAAGTTCCACATTATTTTGGGTGCGCATGCAAGATCTTAATTACCTTCACATGGCATAATCTCGAGGATATAGACTAAAGAATTTTCCGTTGAAATTACACAAAAACCTTGATATTTATACCAATTCCAGAAAATCAGATAAACTCAAACTATTACTACTATTACTATTATTGGAGAAGCAAAATACAAATACAAATGAGAGGTTTAAAATAAGACCTGCTCCACTTATTCATCTAACTGTGACCTAAATGTTTGAATTCTAGAGCATATACACAAGCAGATATCAGTTACCAGCTTTCAGTCGGGCACATAAATTACTTCAATAAAGAAAGACTAAGGTTTGTAATAATATATGTATATACATATATTATATACGCTCAAAATCGGGCTCACCCTTTGTGTGACTAATCGAGACTGGAATGTGATAGATTAAGGTTCGACCTCGAATCATATCGAACTGAGGTGCGAGGTTATATCGTCAAGCTCGAGACCGCGGGACGGAACAAAATCGAGATCAGGCGAGATCGAGGGAAATTTGCCAAGCCGAATAACAGAAGGACGAAATATCCGCGATCGGGCGTAGATCAGGGCGGGGATGTCGGCACGTATCAAGGATAGGCCGATTAATTAGCGAATCATGAGATTTCTTACTTCATTTAGAACTGTATCAAGAGTAGGACTCCCCTACTATATAAACGGGGTCTGATCATTTGTAAAACATCACATTTACGTAGCATAAAGCAATATACTGTCATTATTTAGCTTTCATTTATCTTGTTACTCCGTTCATATATCAGTTGAAACATCTCTTGGTTCAAGGGTGATCGAACTCAAGGGCCAAGGCTATTCAATTCGTGTGGTTTGCATTTATTTCTTTTATCGTCAATTTTAATATTAATCTATTCTCTTAATTTGTACCAAGTTACATTACGTATTAAAATCGCGTATAAATTCAATTGTTATGTGATTTTAGGGTAAACAGTTTGGCGCTCACCGTGGGGCTAAGGATAATAGTGATCACTGGTACTAACTTTCATAACACACACTATTTTACACTTGTTCTTGTGAGTATGTTTGATTCCAAGATCAAAATGTCGAACTCTCAGGCAACACCGTACACGTGGAAAATGATTTCGGTCACCACGACGAAAATGACAACATAGCACCAGGGAACGACGTACCTCAGTTGCCTCGATGGAGTTCCGCCTGTAGATCCAATCGACGTCAGCTCTCATGTAGCCATCAATGCAAATTTGGCCGTCGATCCCGAGAGTAGCATCCATAGGGATGTTCAATCAGCCGCTCAAAGCACACATGGCGGCGAAGAGGGCAGGATCAGCCTTCAGGTAATCTTCAAAATGTTGCAAGCTCAACAAGCAGCGATACCCCAGCTCCAAAACGAGAATCATGCACCAAGCAGGATCGAGCCCGAGACGTCCCAAGAAGCTTTCCACAGGGTCGAATCAGTTTCGAGGAAATCAAACGGGAATTAATTGGGGGCCGGTCGTGCAATCATGAAGATGCTCGAGGAATAACAGAATGAGTTGAGTCGGGGGGAAAAGAAGATCGAGGCAAACGACAAGAAGGTGGAAACTTACAACTCCAGGGTCGATCTAATCTGGGGGCACCACCAATATTGAAGGGTTTGGATTCCAAGAAGTTCATGCAAAAATCCTTCCCCCAAGCGCGGCTCCCAAAGCGATTCCCAAGAAGTTCCGCATACACGAGATTCCTAAGTACAATGGAACGACCGAACCACGAGTATATCACCTCCTACACATGTGCAATTAAAGGGAATGATCTCGAGGATGACGAGATCGAATCTATCTTACTAAAGAAATTTGGGGAGACCCTGTCAAAGGGAGCTATGATACGGTACCACAATTTACCATTGATTCTTTTGCTATACTTGCAGATTCTTTTGTAAAGGCGCACGCCGGAGCCATCAAGGTCATGACTAGAAAGTCGGACCTTTTCAAGGTAAGGCATAGGGATAACAAAATGCTCAGAGAGTTTGTGTCTCGGTTCCAAATGGAACGAATGGATCTACCAACGGTCATCAATGATTGGGCTATTCAAGCTTTTACCAAGGACTCAATATACGAACCTTAGTGGCTTTCCAGTAGTTGAAACAGAAGTTGATAGAATATCCGACTGTTACTTGGGTCGATGTGCATAATTGGCAGCAGTAAAAGATCAGAGTCAAAGACGACTAGCTTGGGGCTCCTTCTAGGTCCGTTTATCCTATCAAGCTCGTTGACAGAATCAAGAGGGACATTGATCGAGAACCGAGGTTGAACAAGGATCAATACCAGCCGTATAATGGAGATCGTATGAGCAGCGGATCTGGGCAAATCCTTGTACGAAGTGAAAGGAGAAATGATCAAGGCCACAAATCTCGAGGCCTCATGAGCAAGAATGGCTTCGGCATGCATATCGGACCTAAAGAAGCACCACGATTGTTAGAATATAACTTCAATGTTGATGCAGCTGCCATCGTAACATCTATTAGATGCATCAAAGATACTAAATGGCCTCGACCTTTGCAGACCGATCCATCCCAGAGAAATCCCAACCAAATATGCAAATATCATGGCACCCATGGCCACAGAACGGAAGATTGTCGACAGTTGAGAGAAGAAATAGCCCAATTATTCAACGACGGGCACCTTCGGGAGTTTTTGAGTGATCGAGCCAAGAATAATTTCAAAAATAGGGATTCCAACAAACAAAACGAACAAGAAGAACCTCAACACGTCATTCATATGATTATCGGATGGGTCGATGTTCCCTAGGGGACAATGTTAAAATGCACCAAGGTGTCGATTACGAGGGAGAAACGAACTGGGGACTACGTACCAGAAGGAACGTTGTATTTCAACGACGAGGACCCAGAAGGAATCATGCATCCCCATAATGATGCACCGGTAATAACTGTACTCATGAATAAAACTCGAGTTAAACGTGTGCTAATTGATCCAGGTAGTTCGACCAACATCATTCGATCAAGGTTCGTAGAACAACTCGGCCTACAGGACCAAATCATGCGCGCGGCCCGAGTGCTAAACGAATTCAACATGGCTTGTGAAACTACTAAGGGGGAAATAACTTTGCCAGTAAACGCAACTGGGACCATCCAGGAGACCAAGTTGTATATGATCGAAGGGGATATGAGATATAACGCCCTGTTCGGGAGACCATGGATCCAAAACAAGAGGGTTGTGCCCTCGACCCTTCACCATGTTTTAAAATTCCCAACACCAGAGGGGATCAAAACAATCTACGGGGAGCAACTCGCCGCAAAGGAAATATTTTCCATTGATGAAGTGGTTCCAATATTGACACTCTCATCGACAAAGGGGTCAGATTCATAAGCGAAACAGGAAGCCAAAGAGCAATCACAGAAGCCGGCCTCGACCCAACTAGAGAAGCAGGGGACTGACGAAGACGATGATTATGTGGTCTCTCGATCCTTCATAGTCTCTGATGACTTCGACGCTACCAAATCAACGGTCGAAGAGCTGGAGCAAGTCATACTGATCGAACATCTGCCCTAACAAAAGGTATACCTGGGAACAAGGTTAACTCCCGAGCTCAGGAAAAAACTTATTCAATTTCTTATAGCTTACATGGATTGTTTTGCTTGGTCCCATCTCGACATGACAGGGATCCCACCGGAAATCACCACCCATAAACTAAGCTTGGAACCGAAATTCCATCCGGTGAAGCAGAAAAGAAGACCCCAGTCCGAGATCAAGCATGACTTCATCAAAGACGAGGTAACTAAGCTTCTTAATATAGGGTCCATCAGGGAAGTCAAATACCCCGAATGACTAGCAAACGTAATAGTAGTCCCTAAGAAAGGGAACAAACTAAGAATGTGTGCGGATTACAAGGATTTAAATAAAGCGTGCCCCAAGATTCTTTTCCTTTAACCAATATCGATCGCATGATCGATGCCACGCCGGCCAGGAGATCCTTAGTTTTCTTGATGACTATTCCGGGTACAGCAAAATATAAATGAATCGGGATGATCACGAAAAGACTTCGTTAATCACTAAATATGGCACCTATTGCTATAATGTAATGCCATTTGGATTAAAAAATGCTAGCGCCACTTACCAATGCCTAGTAAACCGGATGTTCGAAGAACAAATACGGAAATCTATGGAAGTTTACATTGATGATATGTTAGTTAAGTCCCTACGAGCGGAGGACCATTTGAAGCATTTACAGGAAACCTTCAGTATATTGAGGAAATACAACATGAAGATAAATCTGGAAAAATGCGCGTTCGGGGTCGGGTCAAGCAAATTTCTCGGATTCATGGTGTCCAAACGAGGAATCGAGATCAACGTCGGCAAGATCAAAGCTATCGAGGAAATCACGGTAGTAGACAACATAAAGGTCGTGCAAAGGCAGTCTCCTTGGGGCGATTCATCTCGAGGTCCTCTTATAAGAGTCATCGATTTTTCTCGTTGCTCAAGAAGAAAAACAACTTCACATGGACTCCGGAATTCTAACATGCCTTAGAAGAGATTAATGATACTTATCGAGCCCGCCACTGCTTCACACACCTGTCACGACCCGAGTTACCCTCCGGACGGTCTCGTGACAGCACCTAGTCTCTACGACTAGGTAAGCCTAAATTGCGGAAGATTTAAATGCAAGATAGTAATAAGTTCGAAGCTAATACGCGAAATTAAGAAAATTTCCCAAAAGTCCCCCGGTCCCACGTCTCAAAAACAGATAAAAATTACAAATTCTGAACACCTATTCACTCACGAACTCACTCGAACAAGAATCATCGAAATCCGACGTCAAAATCTCCCTAAATTCTCAGATTTCTACTTGGGGGACCTTCATCCCCTTTTCATGATTTTCACCCAAATTCATTGATTAGATTGAGGAAATTGCTAGATATTAATTATATACAAGTGAATTAAGGTTTAAAATCGTTACCTATGAAGCTCCTCTTCACAACCCGCTGAAAATAGCCAAAACCCGAGCTCTAAATCATTTTAGGAGGTATGAATTTCAAACCCTCGGATTTTTGTACAAACAGCCTAGGGATTCCGCACCTGCGACTCTTGGACTGCACCTGCGGTGCTGCACCTGCGGAAAATCCACCGTAGGTGCGAAAACTCACTTAACAAGTCTAGGGCCGCACCTGCTATCAATTGGCTGCATCTGCGGTCCCGCACCTGCGGAACCCAGACCACACCTGCGACCACTGGAAACCCCTGACCAAATTCCGCATCTGCGAACCCAACCTCCGCACTGCGTGTACGCACCTGTGGTTCCTCATCCGCAGGTGCGAGACACCAGAACCAGTAATGGTTCAGCTGTGTTCCAAGTTCCAAAATCACCTGTTGAGCATCTGAAACATCCCCGAGGCCTTCGGGACCCCCTAACCAAACTTACCAACCAGTCCTAATACTTCTTTCAAACTTAGTCAAGCCTTCAAAACACATCCCATAACATCAAAATCACCAATTATGCATGGATTCAAGCCTAAGAACTTATGAAATTTTCAAATTCCACAACCGATGCCGAAACAAGTCAAACCTAGTCCGAATGACCTCAAATTTTGCGCACTGGTCAAAAATGACACTACGAACCTACAACCACTCTCGGAATTCTATTCCGAGTCCGATATCAAAATTTTACCTATCGGCCGAAATCGCCTAAATTCCAACTTCCGCCAATTCAAGCCTAAATCTACTACAGACCTCGAAAACACATTTCGAATGCGCTCCTAACCCCGAAATCACCCAACGGAGCTAACAGAGTCGACAGAATTCCATTCCAGATCCGTCTTCACACAGTTCCAACTACGACCAAATTTCTAAATCTTAAACTCACATATAAGGACTTTGTGTCCAAAAACTCTCCGAATTTCACCACTCAATGTTCCGACAAGTCCCCAAAGCAGAAATAGATATGGGGGAAATAGTTATTAGGGAATAGGGGCGCTAACTCTCAAAACGACCGACCGGGTCGTTACATTTACCCCTCTTAAGAAAATCGTTCGTCCTCGAGCGAGTTTAGAGACATACCTGAAGCTGTGAGAAGATGAGGGTACTGGCTGCGCATATCATGCTCGGTCCCCCAAGTCGCCTCCTCGACCGGATGACCCCTCCACTGAACCTTCACTGATGCAATATCCTTTTACCTGAGCTTTCTGACCTGCCTATCCAATATAACTACAGGCTCCTCAACATATGATTGGTCCTTGTCCAATTAAACTGAACTGAAATCCAAAACATGCATCGGGTCACCGTGATACTTTAGGAGCATAGAAACGTGGAATACCGGATGAACTCCTGCTAGGTTGGGAGTCAAGGCAAGCTCATAAGCAACCTCCCCAACACACCGCAACACCTCAAAAGGGCCAATAAATGTTGGACTCAGCTTACCATTCTTCCCGAACCTCATGACGCCCTTCATAAGCAATACCCGGAGCAAAACCCGATCACCAGCCATAAATGTCAAGTCACAAACCTTCCGGTCCGCATAACTCTTCTGCATGGACTAAGCTATGCGAAGTCTCTCCTGAATCACCTTCACCTTGTCCAGGGCATCCTGGACCAAATCTGTGCCCAACAATTGGGCCTCGCCCGACTCAAACCATCCCACTGGAGACCTGCACCGTCTACCATACAAAGCCTCATATGGTGCCATCTCAATGCTGTACTGGTAACTATTATTATAAGCAAACTCTGCAAGTGACAGGTATCAGTCCCATGAACCCCCAAAATCCATCACACATGCACGGAGCATATCCTCAAGAATCTGAATCGTGCGCTTGGACTGCCCGTCCGTCTGAGGGTGAAAGGTTGTACTCAACTCCACCCCGGTGCCTAACTCCTGTTGAACGTCTCTCCAGAACCGTGAAGTGAACTGTGTACCTCTGTCTGAAATGATAGATACTGGAATGCCGTGGAGGTGAACAATCTCCCTGATATAAATCTCAGCCAACCTCTTTGAGGAATATGTAGTCAACACTGGAACAAAATGGGCTGATTTGGTCAGCCGATCCACAATCACCCAAATAGCATCGAACTTGCTCAAAGTCCGAGGAAGTCCAACCACAAAGTCCATGGTGATCCGCTCCCACTTCCACTCTAGAAGCTCAATATGCTGAAGTAACCCTCCCGGTCTCTGATGCTCATATTTGACTTGCTGACAGTTGAGACACTTGGCTACAAACTCCACTATATCCTTTTTCATCCTTCGCCACCAATAGTACTGTCTCAGATCCTGGTACATCTTCGCGGTACCCGAATGAATGGAATACCGCGAGCTATGGGCCTCCTAAAGAATCAACTCCCGAAGCCTGGCAACCCCTGACCAAATTTCGCATCTGCGAACCCGACCTCCACACTTGCGTGTCCGCACCTGCGGTTCCCTGTCCGCAGGTGCGAGACACCAGAACCAGCAATGGTTCAACTGTGTTCCAAGATCCAAAATCACCCGTTGAGCTTCTGAAACATCCCCGAGACCCCAACCAAACTTACCAACATTCCTAATACTTCATTCAAACTTAGTCGAGCCTTCAAAACACATCCCCTAACATCAAAATCACCAATTATGCATGGATTCAAGCCTAAGAACTTATGAAAATTCCAAATTCCACAACTGATGCCGAAATACGTCAAAACTAGTCCGAATGACCTCAAATTTTGCGCACAGGTCAAAAATGACACTACGGACCCACAACCACTCTCAGAATTCTATTTCGAGCCCGATATCAAAATTTTACCTATCAGCCGAAATCGCCAACATTCCAACTTCCGCCAATTTAAGCCTATACTACATACCTCAAAAATACATTCCGAACGCGCTCCTAACCCCGAAATCACCCAACGGAGCTAACGGAATTCCATTTCGGATCTGTCTTCACACAGTTCCAACTACGGTCCGATTTCTAAAGTTTAAACTTACATATAAGGACTTTGTGTCCAAAAACTCTCCGAATTTTACCACTCAATGTTCCGAAAAGTCCCAAAAGCAGAAATAGACATGGGGGACACAGTTATTAGGGAATATGGGTGATAACTCTCAAAACGACCGACCAGGTCGTTACAACACTGAGGAAAGATGAACAACTGTACTTATATTTGGCAGTATCAGAGATAGTGGTAAGTGGAGTTCTAGTTCGGGAAGAACAAGGTACCCAATTTTCGATTTATTATTTTAGCCGGACCTTGGGTGAAGACGAACTATATATCCCCACCTAGAAAAATTGGCACTCGCTTTTATAAGCGCCTCTGGAAACTGAAATCGTACTTTCAATGTCACCCCATATGTGTTGTGACAACTTATCCATTGCAAAATATAATGCATAAACCCGAGCTTTCATGACGGTTGGCCAAATGGGCCGTAGAAATCAGCGGGTATGATATTGAATATTGAACCCCGAACAACCATTAAGCCTCAAATTTTGGTAGACTTCGTGGCTGACTTCACACCGTCCCTATACCCAAGGTCGAAAGAGAGTTGCTAGTAAACTCGGGGATGTCCTCGGGAATCTGGACCCTCTTTACAGACGGTGCATCGAATGCAAAGGGGTCCGAACTCGGCATCATACTAAAGCCGCCCACAGGAAACGTGGTTAGACAATCTATAAGAATTTTGAAAGTTGACTAACAATGAGGCAGAATCTGAGGCCATGATTGCAGGTCTCGAACTAGCCAAAGGCTTAGGGCGGAGGTGATCAAAGACAAGTGAGACTCCCTCCTTGTGGTGAATCAAGTTAACGGAACGTTCGAAGTTAGAGAAGAACGAATGCAAAGGTACCTAGATAAGTTACAAGTAACTTTACATCGATTCAAAGAATGCACTTTGCCGCACGTGCCTCGAGATCAAAATAGTGAGGCCGATTCCCTCACAAACTTAGGGTCGTCGGTCGAGGACGACGAGCTCAACTCAGGGGCCGTTATGCAACTCATGAGGTCGGTAGTCGATAAAGGCCTCGCCGAGATAAACTCCACAAGCATAATCTGGGATTGGAGAAACAAATACATAGAGTATTTGAAGACCGGGAAACTTCCCGCATATCTAAAAGAATCGAGGGCACTACACACAAAGGTAGCCCAATTCACTTTGTCCGAAGACGGAACCCTATTTAGAAGAATGTTCGATAGCCCACTAGCAATATGTCTAGGACCGGGAGATACCGAGTATGTTCTGAGGGAAGTTTACGAGGACACTTGCGGGAACCTTTGGCACCGAATCATTGGTTCAAAAGGTAATCAGAGTCGGCTATTATTGGATCGACATGGAAAAAGATGCGAAAGAATTTGTTCGAAAAAGGGAGCTACTGCATTCAATCTTGTCACCATGGCCATTCATGAAGTGGGGAATGGACATTATTGGCCCTCTTCCATGGGCACTAGGTATAGCTCAATTTATCTTATTTATGACTCAATATTTTTCTAAGTGGGTTGAAGAACAAACATACAAGAAGGTTAGGAAGAAGGAAGTCATCGACTTCATTTGCGACCACATCATATGTCGGTTCGGGATGTCATCCGAAATTGTTTGTGACAACGAGAAACAGTTCATCGGCAGCAAAGTGACTAAGTTTCTCGAAGATCATAAGATCAAAAGAATCTTATCAACACCTTATCATCCTAGCGGAAACGGGCAAGCCGAATCGACCAAGAAAACCATCATCCAAACCTTAAGAAGAGGTTAACCGATGCCAAAGGAAAAATGGAAGGAGATCCTACCCGAAGTCCTTTGGGCATACAACATGACTGTGAAGAACAGTACTGGGGCTACTCTATTCTCATTTGTTTATGGCACCGATGCCCTAATCCTAGTCGAAGTCAAGGAGCCAAGTATCAGATATTGATATGAAACCAAGGAGTCAAATAACGAGGCCATGAGTACGAGATTGGAGCTATTGGATGAATAGCGCAAAGCCGCCCTCGTTCGTTGGCTGCCCAAAAACAACGGATCGAGAGGTACTACAATAGAAGAACCAACCTTCGATATTTTAATGTCGGGGACTTAGTGCTAAGGAAAGTCACCCTAAACACATGGAATCTTAACGAAGGGAAATTGGGACCAAATTGGGAAGGACCGTACCAGATCCTCGAGGTCATTGGGAAAGGGTCCTACAAGCTTAGAATGATGAACGGAGAACAACTACCGAGCAATTGGAATATGTCTAACCTAAAACGGTATTACTGCTAAGGTACGACCCCATTTCATTTCCTTTTATTTCGGGCTAATACTTGTAGGTGATCAACAAGAAGCGACACAAAGTCTTAAGGTCTGAAAGCACGTGTTGCACTATTTTTTCCTTAGACCGATTTTGTCCCAAATGGGTTTTTCGATAAGGTTTTTAACGAGGCAACAAAGGATCGTGCTAACTTAGAGTTAAGCCCGATTATGAATCGGCACTGAAGATCAATTCAACAATATCCGAGGTTCCTTTATAATCAACCTCGAATACTGGGGGGAGGGGGATTACCTCAAATATACACTACCTTCGGATATCAACTCTAGCGGGGAAATTACTTCATAAAGGAAGGGTCTCGATAGATAGGATTTATTGTAAGGGACAAACGGTCAATCGAACCGAGCCGACATAGATTGCTCGATCTCTGGCATAAAACATGTACGCATGTACGCATGTATAACTGTTTTTCCCTTTACATCCTTTTAAAAGTTTTGTATTTCCGATCTTCTAAAAATAACGAGCCCAAGGGCAATCTATAACCGGAATACGAACGACCACTCCCTCACTCGGGGACTGCCGTTTGAAAAACTCGAACATCCCAAGTCACCGGGCCATGAAGGCATAAGACCTATTAGGCAACTCCCCAGTTTTTAAAGGTCATGGAAACCTCACTCGGGGACTGTTATCTTGGTCAAGCCCGGATAGCTCGGGGAAAACAAGCCCAATGGACAGCTCTCGAACTAAAAGGCTACGATCAAATTAACACGGCTCGGAGACGTCCAAAACCCGTAACAAAAATTAGGCCTTCGAAAAAGAAAAACTTAGACAACCAGTTCTAAAGGCTGTCCTCGACAAAGTTATAAACTTAAGATATTTCGGGGAATTTTTTAGGTAACACCGAACCCCAATAATTCCTTAACCCATAAAGGCAATAAAGTTAGGTTTGTTCGAACCTTCGAACACAACCTTATTATTTCATGCTAAGGGATTTTGACTTTTGCAAATACAAATAAAGCCAAGAAGAAATTTGAAAAACATGAAAGGGAAAAGCCTTATACATATATATATATATATATATATATATATATATATATATAAAATTTTTACAAGGG
>ML267137.1:26837-59941 GCA_005239495.1 Nicotiana undulata | reverse complement strand
GGCTAGCCTAGTTCCACGATAGGCGCCATCACGGCCTGTTAGGATTTGGGGTCGTGACATAGGGGTATCTCCTGCGGGTTGTCTTGAGGTGTGTGACCCTTATGTTTATCTGTAGCAATCTTTTCTATCAGTAGATGATGTGTGTTGTAATTTGAGTTTAGATCACTTATGAAAGTTGGAATGACTACTATAGTGGTGAATGCTAGGTTTGCAGACGATTTGAGACATTAGATGGTTTGGGTCATATGAGCGTGTGAAGGATTTAGTTGAATCTCACCACAGTATGGTGGCAGTGATAGCGTATGGGCATCGTGAGTTAGTGGTTTCTTGATCTTTGGCTTTAAGCCAAGTGGGGGAGTCCGTTAATGATAAGTTGATTGCACGATTATGTGTCGTAGTGGTAGGATCGAGGTATATCGGTGAACCGGATATGATCTGCAGAGGTGGAGTCTGGGAATGACTCGAGTGACGGAAATTTCTTCGATACAAGTTGTGAAGTACTTTATGGATAGTGAAATTCATTATATAATGGGGTTGTACTAATAAGTGTAGAGTGTGTAATGTATGAGTGTGCTTGTTCCTTCAAAGGTGTGGATTACTTTCCTAGTATGTGGATTGCAAGCGGGGTCAGGTCGTTCTGTTTACTTGGTTAGTGTAATTGAAATTGCGTAGAGTAAATGGCATTCGATAATGGTTCAGACGGATTCAAGGTTATATGTACCAATAAAGGATCTTCAAGGTGTGAGAAGGGATAGAACTGAGATTTACGGGGAAGGTTTCAAGGCTTGTAGTGTATTTGCATTATCATTGATTCTATCCATCAGTATCAGGAAAGTGAAGGTAATGACTTTAAATTCACATGAAATCTCTTCAGGGTAAGTATTTCTAATGTGGTGCATTTGGGATAATTGAGGGAGTATCCAGCGGCTTATGAGCCTTAGACGGTATATTTTTATGCTCGGGTTTCGTGCGGTGAGTCGGGATTGAGAATTTCAGTACTATGGCAAGAAGAAGTATCAATTCGAAGGTAAGTCAGAAGGAACTTGGATAAATAGGACAACTTGGTAGTAGGTTGGAACGGCATGATAAGGGATATGGTTAGTTCCTTGGGTGTCTATAGGGTAATGAGTTGTTACAGGTGTTTCTTAGCAATTCTCTTGGAGTTAGGTGGCATGTGTAGTTTTGTTGAGTTAGAAGGATTCAGTCCTAGCGGTTTGGTGTTGTACAAATGTGATTCGGGAGTTCTTGATGGTTTCTACCACGGTTAGATATGTATATTTCTACTGGCGTGAGGGCCACGTGATGTATAGTGATTTTGCTTCTAAATGGGATCAATGGAAAGTTCTTAGCTAGTTGGGTACGTAGTTGTTTGTGGCTAGGAAGGGAGCATGAAGTTCTCCTATTCATCATAGGATTGCATGGCGTATGCGGTATTTCTTGTATAGTGGAGAGTGGCATATGTGAGGTCACGGTTCAGTTTTGGAAGGAAGGTCAGAACTGGCAGTTTCAGATGATTATGTAAAGGATACCACTATTGGGTGGCTGGATGAGAGTATACATTCATAAAGGACAATGTGTAAGGCAATGTGTTTGAATAAGGATGCTTCATTGGTGTTACGATGCTCTCTTGTTGGATCGATTGATGGTATTCAAGGTTTCTTGGTGACACAAAGGAATTATGGGGGTATCCCTCGTGGAATGATAAAGTATTAGGGGCGTGTTATATATTTGAGTGGTGGAATTGGGATCAGATATGGTAATTTGTGCGCCTCATGGATTTTGAGATTGGGAGTTTTTATGAACAGATTATTTTTGTAGTTGTGAAATACGAGGATGCGAGCAAAGCTAGTCAGGTGTTAGTATGTGTCATGATTCAGTCATTATGAACGTTTGGAGAGTTATCTACCTGTTGCGGATGACCAGAGTTGACTTAGAGTTATTGGTAGGCCAGTATGGGTGTGTGGTCTGCACCGAGTCGGAATTGTTGACTCCGAATTGCTATTGTTGGGAGATGTATCATTCGATTGTCATTGAGCTTATTCGTGTTTTGGAGTGATCTATTAGCTACCTTTCAGTGTTTCGAGGAGTTGTGGTCATTGGTTGTATGTGCATAGGGTGCGGTTCTATCTAGGTTATATAGCAAGATTTAAGTAAGGTAAGTAATTAGGTGTTGCAGGATTGAGACGTATTGGGTATGTTCTTTCTGGTTCGGGTGGCATAGTATCGTCCGATTTCCCCTGTGTTATGGCAATTCACTTTGAGTAATTGATGTCGAATTTCGCATGGTTATTGATTTTAAGCAAGGTGGCTTAGAGTATTTCATGTGGTCCAGCGGTTGGATGGGATCACGCTTTGTAGCAGAGTTAAGTAGAGGGATGATCCTTGGTGTAGGAATTGTGTGATATAGTTTCACGATGTGTATCAGGATTTTAGCATGATTTGGTAATGGAAAGAGTAATGACAGGATAGTCCTCTCGTGTGAGTCTTCTCTATTTTATGAATTGAGATCTTGGAATGTTGTTATTGAGTGCACGAGTTGCACAAGTTATGGTTTTGGATGGTATTGACGCTGATCGGACTAATGGTTGATGGTTTCTACGTGTTTCTTTCATTAACGGCACCATATGAAAGTGTTTAAGCGTGGTTTTGTTTGATAAGAGGTTATTTGCCGGTATTGGGTTGTTATAAGAAACTATTGTGATAAGGAGTTATCAACACGAGTGCTTGAGTCATGTAGTGTATCATGGTGTTTCATCTTGGGTTGCAGATATGACTTGTTACATTGTGCTTATATTTATTCAGTTATATTTGTGGGACTTTGATAGTGTTAATTGATTATGAAGTGGAAATATAGTTCTAAGGTTTAGGAGTCAAGATTGGACTTCGAAATTTCATCTGTGTAGTGCTATCAGACCTATATGGGTCAGGGTGACGTGCAATCATCCTGAATATGTGCATGGTAGGTTACACATCAATTTTGGTGATGTTTGGAACAACTCTGGGCACGTTCGAGGACGAACGTATGTTTAAGTGGGGAGAATGTAATGACCCGGTCGGTCGTTACGTAGAACCTGCACTCTAATTACTGTTATTGACTTGTCATAGGTTGACTAATCCGTTATTGATGTGTTAGAGTTGATAGGCTTGAACTCGGAATGGTTAAAATGAGAATTTAATCACTTAGTCTATTAAAATTGCCTTAGAATGGGAAAAGCCAACAAAGAGTTGACTTATTGGGAAACAACCTCGGAATGCGAATTTTATGGCTCGAATAGCTTCGTTAGGTGATTCGGAACTTAGGAGTGTGTCCGGAATATTGTTTTGATGACCGGTGTAGAATTAGGCTTGAATTGGCGAAAGTTAGTTTCTGGCAATTTCCGATCGACAGTGGAAATAGACTATCGAGGCCTGAATGGAATTCCGTAAGATGGAACAGGTTCGTAATGTCATTTTGGACTTGTCTGCAAAATTTCAGGTCAATCGGAGTTGATTTGGATAGTTTCGGCATCATTGGTTGATTTTAGAAATATCAAAGTTCTTAGGCTTGAGTCCGATGTAAATTTGGTGTTTTGATGTTAGTTTTGGTGTTTGAGAGTGCAACTAAGTTTGAATGATGTTACGGGATATGTTGGTAAGTTTGGTTGGGGTCCCGAGGGGCTCGGGATTGATTTCGGGTGATTAACGGACACATTTAGACTTAAAGAAATAGCTGGTTTTCTGGTGTTTGTGCAGCAGAAATTTGTGCACCGCGATCGCGTATAGTACTTTGAGGGTCAGGGGAGTTTTTTCATCGCGATCGCGTGTATTGGAGTGCGATCACGTAGGTTTGGTAAGCGGAACAGTGCGATCGCGTAGAGGAAATTGGGGCGCGTGGGGTTGCAACAAATTGCACTGTGCGATCGCGTGCGCAGTGCTGCGATCGCGAAGGTCAAGGGCAGCTGTTCTATGCGATCGTGTGTGATAGACCGCGATCGCGGAGAGTAAAATCACTGGGCATATTTAAATAACCCTTCCGCGACCTAAACATATTTTTACACCATTATTGTACGGAAAAGAGCTTTTGAGGCGATTTTTGAAGAGGGAAACCCTTGTTCTTCATAGAGGTAAGTGTTTTGATCATTAAAAATCGATTATGGATGATTATAGAACATAAAAACAGTGTAAATTCATGGAAAATCAGTAGAAAAAAGGGTTTTAGGGCTTGAGATTATGAGACCTCTAGGGGTCGATTTGAAGGGTCAAACGGACTCCGATTTTGGTGTTCTTTATATGTACGAACTCGTGAGAGGACGAAGAACACTTTTATACAAAAATTTCTGATTTTCGAGATGCGGGCCTGGAGGTCGGGTTTTGACCGGTTTCGGAATTTTGGGTTAAATTTGATATCTTTCGATTGGAAATCGTTCCTTAAGCATATATTGATGATAAAAATCTGAACTTGGTACATTTGGAGCCTTCGGAGGTTGATTCGAGAGGCAAGCGCATTGCGGAATAGTTCCGGGCTAGTTTTGAGGTAAGTAATGTCTTTAAATCCTATCCTGCGGGTATGAAACCCCGAACTATGCACCCTTTCACGGGTTTTGAAATGAAAAGGTTGGAACTTTGGGAATATCTTCCCTATTTAGGCGACTATTGAGTTGCTAAACTAACTTTTAAGCCTATGCTTAATTAGTATTATTTTATTATGATATGATTTGGGTTGTAAGCCGTGTTTGGGGCCTAGTGCCGATCTATTTCCCCTTGAGGACTGTGTTTACTACAATTTTCTCACCGATATGCTATGATTTTACACTCATTCTTTTCCTGATAAATTGTTTTGACACTCAGAGTATTTTGATACTATTTATTGAAAAAATAAAACACTGTTTTGGGTCGAGAACCCGGTATGTTTATGGCCTAAGGGAAAATTGAGAGTGTCTAACTGAGTGAGGCTTTCAGGCCTATATTGTGATGAGGTTTTCAGGCCTTATGAGGGAGGTGAGGAAGATTTCAGGCCTTATGAGAGAGGTGAGGAGGCTTTCAGGCCTTATGAGAGAGGTGAGGAGGCTCTCAGGCCTTATGAGAGATGTGAGGAGGCTTTAGGCCTTATGTTATAGTGCTCGGGCTGTAGGAGCCCCTCCAGAGTCTGTACACACCCCCAGTGAGCGCTGGTACCGATTGAGTAATGATTATTGCCCGCAGGGCTGATACTGAGTGATGATTGATACTGAGTGATGATCGATACTGAGTGATTGAGAGAATGCCTGAAGGCAACTGTTACGAGAAATTATTTTGGCCCGAGGGGCAGATTTGTGATGATTTTACTAAGACTTTGAACTATGATTTAGTTCGTTTTCAAATTGGCTTTTACTAAGATATACAGATATTACACTTGTTTTTAAAGGATTTCTGGAAACTGATTTCGAACTTATTATTTGATGAATACTACATGGTGACTTGGTGTTTTACTTGTTTTGTGGAATTGTGTATCTGTACTGTGTGTTTTATATGTCACGACCCAATTTTTTCCTCCAACTGGGTTTCCTGGCGGCACCTAGTCTAGACGACTAGGTAAGCCAAAATATTAAGTAAAATAAAAATAAAACAAGTCAAAACAGAAGAAAATGAAGTGAAATAGTACTAGTAACCATGCCGCTCGGCATTTACAGTTTACTTAGCCCAAATCCCGGAATATCTACAACATCAGAAGTTGTACTCTATGGCTCAACATAACGAAACTGGAAATTAAAGTATAATCCTATCTGCTACTGTAACTATACTAGGATAGGAGGGGGACTCGCAAGCTCTGCGGACGCGGCATAAATACCTCTATGTCTCCCAAGGTCTGCTGCTCTTCTGACTCCGGTACTAAGCGCTAGTACCTGGATCCGCACACGGGGAAAAACATGCGCAGAAGGGCATGAGTACTTCACATTCGGTACCCAGTAAGTGCCAAGCCTAACCCTAGTCAAGTAGTGACGAGGTCAGGTTGAGGCCCTACCGAGTTTGCAAAATAGACAGTTACAATTTAACATCTAAGTAAACAACTATAATTAACGGAAAGTAAAGTAAAACCGGAAGGAATGAAGTGAATAAATCTCAGTTCAGCACAACATATAATTCAATGGATAATCGTGTAATGCAATACAAGGGGACAGCTTCCGGGTCTCGGCCCGTAGTCCCAATTTAAATATGCAATGCAGTATAGGGGGAAAGATCCCGGATCTCGGTCCGTAGTCTCAATTTAAATATGCTATGCAGTACAGGGGGAAAGTTGTCGGATCACGGTCCGTAGTCACAATTTAAATATGCAATGCAGTATAGGGGAAAGCTCCCGGATCACGGTCCGTAGTCCCAATTTAAATATGCAATGCAGGATGTATATCAGGTATAGCATAATTCAAAAGTTTAGGAAAAACAGTTGGCAAATATGGAGTATAATACTTAAACTGGTTTTCAAAAATAGTAACAAGTGGAAAATCAGAAAAAAATTGATTGACATGATAAAATCTTAAATTGCTACTCAGTTCAAACCAATAACAGTAATAATAGGATTGAAAATGACGTATATCGTAGAAAGAACGATGAAAATTTAGTAAAAATATCCCATGCACGCACTCGTCACCTCACGTACACGGGGTTTTTACAGTAAAAATTAGTTAAAATTACTTAAGGGAAATTCCCCAACACAGAGTTAGGCAAGCCACTTACCTCGACTGCGTAAATCAACTCCGTACGACACTTTTGCCACGAGTATCCAACTCCGAGTGGCCCAAATCTATTCAATTCGATTGCATAATGTAAATATCATTTCAAGAATTCAAACTAACTAATTAATTCGAAGCTAATACGCAAAATTAGAAAATTTGACCAAAACGCCCCTCGGGCCCATGTCTCGTAATCGGATAAAATTTACATTTTCCGAACCCTCATTCACTCACGAGTCTAACCATATGCAAATCTCTCAAATCGGAGGTCATATACCCAATCAAAACCCCAAAATTTGGTCTATGAAGTTTCTACCATTTTTTCCAAATTTCTACTCAAAAATCTCGAAATTAAAGATGGAAATTAAGATTAGGATCATGGAAATTAACCTATGATGGTTAGAAATCACTTACCTAGAATACCCAGGGGAAAATCCCTCAAAAATCGCCCCTCTCGAGCTCCAAAATTCAAAAATGGTGAAATAAGCCTTAAACCCTCGAAATGGGTTTAATAATCTGCCCAGGTGAATTTGTTCTATGCGTTCGCGGAGGGTCCACCGCAAACGCGAAGAGTAACAATCTATGGCCCAGAAAAATGGCCTTCACGAACGCGGTGAAAGAACCGGCGAACGCGGTCAAAAGATTACCCTACCCTATGCGAACGCGGTCAATACCTGCGATCGCGAAGGGTTATGACCCCTGACCCAAGGGACCCAACTTAACTCTATGCGAACGCGTCCAGGGGCCCGCATTCGCGATGAAGGATCTGACTAGGCTATGCGAACGCACCCCACTGTCCGCGAACACGAAGAAGAAAAACCCTGAAGCCCCAATTGGTCTATGCGTTCGCGGCCACCCCCTCGCGAACGCACATAACGAAACCAGCAGTCCAAAAATCTGGTGTTTCATCAAGTCCAAAACCACTCCGTTAAGCATCCGAAAATCATCTGAGGCCCCCAAGACCTCAACCAAACCTACCAACTAACCCAAATACCTTATTCAAACTAGTCGAGCCTTAAAAACACATCCCATAACATCAAAATCCTCAAATGTGCATAGATTCAAGCCTAAGAACTTAGGAATTTTCAAGAATTCACATTCGACGCCGAAATACGTCTAAACTCGTCCGAATCTCAAATTTTGCACACATGTCATAAATGACATTCCGGACCTGCTGTCGCTTTCAGAATTCCATTCCGAGTCCGATATCAAAATCTCACCTATCGGCTGAAATCGCCGAAATTCTATCTTTTGCCAATTTAAGCCTAAATCTACATCCGACCTCGAAAACACAATCCAGACACGCTCCCAACCCCAAAATCACCCAACGGAGCTAATAGAGTCAACAAAATTCCATTCCGGACCCGTCTTCACACAGATCTAGCTACGGTCCAATTTCTAAGGTTAAAACTCAACTTAAAGGACTATATGCCCAAAATCACTCCAAATTTTATCACTCAATGCTCAGATACGTTCCATTAACATATTAAGACGTGGGAGAAGTAGTTATTAGGGGATCGGGGCGCTAACTCTCAAAACGACCGACCAGGTCGTTACATTCCCCCCCTCTTAAGAAAATCGTTCGTCCTCAACCGAGTATAGAATCATACCTGAAGCTGTGAATAGATGAGGGTACTGACTCCGCATGTCCTGCTCGGTCTCCCAAGTCGCCTCCTCGACCGGATGACCCCTCCACTGCACTTATACTGAGGCAATATTCTTCGACTTAAGCTTTCTGACATGCCTGTCCAAAATGGCCACAGGCTCCTCAACATATGATAGATTCTTGTCCAACTGAACTGAGCTGAAATCCAAAACATGAGTCAGATCACCGTGATACTTTCGGAGCATGGAAACGTGGAATACCAGATGAACACCTGCTAGGTTGGGAGGCAAGGCAAACTCCTAAGCAACCTCCCCAACCGGCCGTAACACCTCGAAAGGGCCAATGAACCTCGGACTCATCTTACCCTTCTTCCCAAATCTCATGACGACCTTCATCAGCGATACCCGAAGAAAAACCCGATCACTTGCCATGAATGCCAAATCACGAACTCTCCGGTCTGCATAACTCTTTTGCCTGGACTGAGTTGTGCGTAGTCTATCCTGAATCACCCTCACCTTGTCTAAGGCATCCTAGACCAAGTCTGTACCCAACAATCAGGCCTCGCTCGGCTCAAACCATCCTACTGGAGACCTGCACTGCCTACCGTATAAAGGCTCAAATGGCGCTATCTGAATGCTAGACTGATAGTTGTTATTATAAGCAAACTCTGCAAGAGGCAATTGCTGATCCCATGACCCCCCAAAATCCATCACACAAGCACGGAGCATATCCTCAAGAATCTGAATCGTGCGCTCGGACTGTCTGTCCGTCTGAGGGTGAAATGTTATACTGAGATCAATCTGGGTACCCAACTCACTATGTAAGGCTCTCCAGAAGTGCGAGGTGAGCTGAGGACCTCGGTCTAAAATAATAGATACCGGCACACCGTGCAACCGTACTATCTCCCGCACGTAGATCTGGGCCAACCTCTCAGAAGAATATGTAGTCAATACCGAAATGAAATAGACTGACTTGGTTAGCCGGTCCACAATCACCCAAATAGCATCATACTTCCTCAAAGTTCGAGGAAGTCTAACCACAAAATCCATGGTGATCCGCTCCCACTTCCACTCTGGAAGCCTCATCTGTAGAAGTAACCCTCCCGGTCTCTGATGCTCACATTTGACTTTCTCATAGTTGAGGCATCTGGCTACGAACTCAACTATATCCTTCTTCATCCTCCGCCACCAATAGTGCTGTCTTAGATCCTGGTACATCTTCGCGGTACCGGTATGAATGGAGTACCGCGAGCTGTGGGCCTCCTCAAGAATCAACTCCTGAAGTCCATCTACATTGGGTACACAAATACGGCCATGCATCCTCATCACACCATCATCACCTATGGTTATATCCCTGACACTGTCCTGCTGAACTCTAACCTGAAGAGACCGAAGATCGGGATCATCATACTGGCGCTCCGAATGCGGTCATAAAGAGAAGATCGAGCAACAACACATGCAAATATCCGGAGAAGCTCCGAAAGGTCCAATCTCACAAACTGACTGGCTAAGGACTGAACATCCAAGGCTAAGGGCCTCTCAGCTGCACGAAGATATGCCAAACTACCCAAACTCTCCGCCCAACGACTTAGGGCGTCGGCCACCACATTGGCCTTCCCCGGGTGGTATAATATAGTGATGTCATAATCCTTGAGTAGCTCCAACCACCTACGCTGACGCAAATTGAGATCCTTCTGCCTGAATATGTGCTGGAAACTCCGGTGATCTGTATATATCTCACAGGGAACACCATATAAATAATGACGCCATATCTTCAGGACGTGAACAATTGCTGCCAACTCAAGATCATGCACAGGGTAGTTTCTCTCATGCACCTTCAAATGTCTGGACGCATAGGCAATCACCCTACCGTCCTGCATCAACACCGCTCCCAAACCAATCCTCGAAGCATCACAATAGACCGTATAGGACCCCGAACCGGTAGGTAATGCTAACACGGGAGCTGTAGTCACGGCAGTCTTGAGCTTCTGAAAGCTCTCCTCACACTCCTCAGTCCAAATAAAAGGTACACCCTTCTGGGTCAATCTAGTCATGGGTGCTGAAATGGATGAAAATCCCTCCACAAAATGGCGATAATACCCAGCCAAACCGAGGAAACTGCGGATCTCACTAGCTGAAGACGGTCTAGGCCAACTTTGCACTGCCTCCACCTTCTTCGGATCTACCTTGATCCCATCCGAAGATACCACGTGGCCTAAGAATGCCACAGAATCTAGCCAAAATTCACACTTAGAGAATTTGGCATACAACTTCTTCTCTCTCAGGGTCTGAAGCACGGTCCTCAAGTGCTGCTCATGGTCCTCCCGGGACCGAGAATATACCAGAATGTTGTCAATGAACATGATGATGAAAGTATCAAGATAAGGCCGAAATATGCTGTGCATCATGTGCATGAAAGTTGTTGGGGCATTGGTCAGCCTGAATGACATAACAAGGAACTCATAGTGACCATATCTAGTCCTGAAAGTAGTCTTCGGGATATCCAACTCCCGAATCTTCAACTGATGATAGTCCGAACGGAGATCAATCTTGGAGAATACCCGGGCACTCTATAACTGGTCAAACAAATCATCAATGCGAGGCAATGGGTACCTATTCTTCACTGTCACCTTATTCAACTACTGGTAATCAATGCACACACGCATCGAACCATCCTTCTTCTTCACAAATAACACTGGAGCACCCCAAGGTAATACACTAGGCTTGATGAACCCCTTATCAAGCAATTCCTGCAACTGTTTCTTCAACATAGGAGGAGCCATGTGATGGGGAGGAATGTAAATGGGCTGAGTGTCTGGCAACAAGTCAATGATGAAATCGATGTCTCTGTCGGGCGGCATACCCAGAAGGTCGGCTGGAAAAACATCAGGATAGTCCCTCACAACTAGGACTGACTCAACTGTAGGGGTCTTAGCACTAACATCTCTCACATAGGCCAAATAAGCATCACACCCCTTTGTAACCATCCGCTGAGCCTTAAGAAAATAAATGAACCGATGAGGAGTATGATCTAATGAACCCCTCCACTCTAACCTCGGTAATCCTGGCATAGCCAACGTCACGGTCTTGGTGTGATAACCAAGAATAGCATAGTGGAGAGATAACCAGTCAATGCCCAAGATAACGTTGAAATCTACCATACTAAGTAATAATAAATCAGCCATGGTCTCCAGACCACTGATAACAATCAAACACGACTAATACACGCGGTCCACTACGAGAGGATCTCCCAGAGGAGTAGAAACATATACAGGGGAATTCAAAGAATCCCGGGATATCCCCAAATGTGGAGCAAAATAAGAAGACACATATGAATATGTGGAACCTGGATCAAATAATATTGATGCATTCCTATGACAAAACGGGGACAATACCTGTGATAACTGAGTCTGAAGCAATGGCCTCGGATCTGGCTGGAAGGGCATAATATCTGGCCTAGCCTCCCCCTCTAGAATGACCTGAGCCTCCCCGACCTCCGCCTCGAGCTGCCTGAGGTGGTGGAGTAGCAGCCGGGGCTGGAAGAATAGTTGGGGGACCTGGTGGAAGACGTGGAACCTGATAAGTCTCTGGTGGTGCACCCCTCCTAGCTCTAGGGCAATCTCTGATCATATGCCGAGGGTCACCACACCCAAAACAACCCCTCTGAGGACGCGGTGGCTGCTGCTGACTCTGAACTAGCCTGCTGGCCTGGCCAGTGATAGCACCTCGAGGTGAAGGCACCTGAGATACCGGTGGTGCATAATAAGGCTCCCGAGGTCTAGGAGGAGCTGGAATACCGCTGGCTGCTGGAAGAGATGAATGAATGGGGCGGCTCACAAAACCCCTACCATGGCATGTTGCAGGTGCACGAACTCCTGAGAAATGACCTGTCTCTCGAGACCTCTTGGCCTCTCTCTCCTCCCTATCCCGGGTCAACATACTCTCAATCCTCCTAGAAATGCTCACGACCAGCTGGTAAGTAATATTTGTCTCCAGCTCTCTGGCCATACTAGTACGAATGTTGGGACAGAGCCCCACAATAAAATGGCGAACTCTCTCTGTGACAGTAGAAACCAAAGCTGGTGCATGTCGTGCCAAGTCACTGAATCGGACTGCATACTCTGGAACAGTCATAGTACCCTGGCGTAGCTGCTCGAACTCTGCGTGCCAAGCATCCCTGAGACTCTGAGGGACAAACTCAACCAAAACCATCTCTGAAAACTGAGCCCAAGTAAGTGAGGCTGCCTCGTCTGGACTACCACGCTACCACTGATACGATACTCCTTTCAGCTGGAAAGTAATGAAAGAGACCCCACTCGTCTCCAAAAAACCCATGGTGCGAAGGATGCGATGACACTCCTCAAGAAAACCTAGAGCGTCATTTGAAGCCAATTCGCTGAAATCAGGTGGGTGGTACTTCTTGTACCTCTCAAGATGGAGCTGTTTAGACTCTGGAACAGTCATAGTACCCTGGCGTAGCTGCTCGAACTCTGCGTGCCAAGCATCCCTGAGACTCTGAGGGACAAACTCAACCAAAACCATCTCTGAAAACTGAGCCCAAGTAAGTGAGGCTGCCTCGTCCGGACTACCACGCTACCACTGATACGATACTCCTTTCAGCTGGAAAGTAATGAAAGAGACCCCACTCGTCTCCAAAAAACCCATGGTGCGAAGGATGCGATGACACTCCTCAAGAAAACCTAGAGCGTCATTTGAAGCCAATTCGCTGAAATCAGGTGGGTGGTACTTCTTGTACCTCTCAAGATGGAGCTGTTTAGACTCAGATGCAGCTGCTCTGCCCTCCTGCAGAACTGGAGCTGCTGGAGGCATGGGGATATACTCTGGGACCTGCCCCATGTGAACCCTCTACACAGGAGTACGGGTTGCGGGAGTCTGTGTCCCTCCCCCGGCCTGGGATGTAGCTCGGGCTATTGGGAGTAGTCTCGCCTGAGACAGAGTACTGAAAGCACTCATGAACTGGGCCAAGCTCTTCTGGAGGGCTGGAGTTATAGTAGGGACCTCAGGTTCCCCTCCAACTGCGGCTGCTGGGGGATCCTCCGCCTCTGCTCTAGTCGGTGCTCGGGCTACACAGCGTGCTCGTCCTCTGCACCGAACCCTGCCTCTAGTGGCCCTGGCTGGGGGTTCGGGTGCCTGATCGTCAGTACGTCCGGTGCGATTACGAACCATCTGTAACCAAGAATCGAATAGAGTTTAAGAATATTTGGTAACGGTAACTAGCACGAGAAGAGATTCCAAGAAGTATGATTGTTCTTAACAGTTACATAGCCTCCCGAACATAGGTACGAACGTCTCCGCACCGATACGCGAGACTTTAATAAACTGGCTTGTGATATTATGACTCCTATGAACCTAGACGCTCTGATACCAACTTGTCACGACCCAATTTTTCCCTCCAACTGGGTATCGTGACGGCACCTAGTCTAGACGGCTAGGTAAGCCTAAATATTAAGTAAATTAAAAGTAAAACAAGTCAAAACAGAAGAAAATGAAGTGAATTAGTACTAGAAACCATGCTTCTCGGCATTTACAGTTTACTTAGCCCAAAACCCGGAATATCTACAACATCACAAGCTTTACTCTATGGCTCAACATGACGAAACTGGAAATAAAAGTATAATCCTATCTTCTAATGTAACTATACTAGGATACAGCTGGAAAGTAGTGAAAGAGACCCCACTCGTCTCCACAATACCAATGGTGCGAAGGATGCGATGGCACTCCTCAAGAAAACCCAGAGCGTCGTCTGAAGCCAATTCGCTGAAATCAGGTGGGTGGTACTTCTTGTACCTCTCAAGTCTATTTTAGAGAACACCGTAGCACCCTGAAGCTGATCAAATAAGTCATCAATCCTCGGCAAAGGATACTTGTTCTTGATAGTAACCTTATTCAACTGCCGGTAGTCAATACACATCCTCATTGAGCCATATTTCTTCTTCACGAACAATACTGGAGCACCCCAAGGTGAAACACTAGGCCTGATGAAGCCTTTATCCAACAAATCCTGTAATTGCTCCTTTAATTCCTTCAACTCTGGCGGAGCCATACGATACGGGGGAATAGAAATGGGCTGAGTGCCCTCAGCTAGCTCAATACAAAAATCAATATCCCTGTCGGGTGGCATACCCGGCAGGTCAGCAGGGAATACCTCTGGAAATTCACGAACCACGGGCACAGACTCTATAGAAGGAACATCAGCACTAGAATCACGAACATGGGCCAAATAGGCCAAACAACCCTTCTCGACCATGCGTCGAGCCTTCATATAAGAAATAACCCTACCAGAAGAATGACTAGTAGTGCCTCTCCACTCTAAACGAGGCACATCTGGCAAGGCCAAGGTCACTGTCTTGGCATGACAGTCCATAATAGCATGATAGGGAGATAGCCAATCCATCCCCAATATAACATCAAAGTCAACCATATCAAGAAGCAAAAGATCAACCTGAGTCTCCAGACCACCAATAGCTACTACGCAAGCACGGTAGACTCGATCTACCACTATAGAATCACCCACCGGTGTAGACACATGTACAGCAGTACCCAAGGAATCACGGGGCATACTCAAATACGGGGCAAAAATGAAGACACATAGGAGAATGTAGAACCTGGATTAAATAACACCGAAGCCTCTTGGCTGCAAACTGAAACCGTACCTGTAATAACTGCATCAGAAGCCTCAGCATCTGGGCGAGCAGGAAAAACATAACACCGGGGCTGAGCCCCTCAAACCTGTACATCTCTTGGTCTACCTGCTACGGGCTGACCTCTCCCCTCATGGTCTGCCCTCCACCTCTATGAGTCTGACCTCCATCTCTGGCACTACTATCACCACCCCTAGATGGAAGATGGGGTGAGGGTTCACCTGATGCGGGAACCATGGCACGAGAACCCTGATACTGAGAACCACCAAAACCTCGGGGGGAAAACCTAGAAATATGCCACATACCACCGCAAGTGAAGCAAGACCTCGACTGATGAGAATACTAACCCTGGAACTGACCCTGTCAACCAGAATGACCATCCTGATAGCTCTGAATTGGCGGTGACACTGATGGAAGCTGAAGGTGCACAGCGGGATACCTGAAGCGCCGACTGATAAGGCCTAGGAGGATGACCTCTACCAAAAGGATCTCTGCCTCCAGATGAGGCACCACTGAAATGACCGAAATGACGAGGTCTCTTGTCAGACCCCTGACCACCACTCTGGGATAATACCATCTCAATGCGCCTGGCCACATCGGCTGCATCCTGAAAGGAGATATCAGAACCCGTCTCTCTGGCCATCTGAAGCCTGATGGGCTGAGCTAGACCCTCAATAAACCTCTGAACCCTCTCCTGATCAGTGGGGAGTATCATAATGGCATGCCTAGCCAGCGTAATGAACCTGGTCTCGTACTGAGTGACGGACATGGAGCCCTACTGTAGACGCTCAAACTGCCTCCGAAGATCCTCTCTCTGGGTAACTGGAAGGAACTTCCCCAAGAACAACTCGGAGAACTGAGCCCAAGTCAGAGGTGCAGACTCAGCTGGTCGTGTCAAGCAGAAATCTCTCCACCAAGTCTTGGCGGGGCCAGAAAGACAAAATGTAGCAAAATCTACTCCATTGGACTCCACAATGCCTATGTTCCGAAGAACCTCATAACAGTTGTCTAAATAATCCTGGGGATCCTTTGATGGTGCACCAGTAAATGTAGTAGTGAATAACTTGGTGAACCGATCCAACCTCTATAGAGCATCTGCGGACATAGCTGCTCCCTCAACTGCTGGTGCCACAATACCTGATTGAACAACTCCGGCCGTCTGAGGTGCCGGAGTCTGGAACTGAGTGGCAAACTTCTCTAGCGTATGAATAGCAGGAGTCTGGGTCCCTCTCCCAGCCTGAGATCCAGATGGTGCAGTAGGAAGAAGACCGGCCTGAGCCACGCTCTCCATGAGTCCCACTAAGAAGACTAGAGCGTCCTGAAGCACTGGGGTGGTGATGAGCCCCTCTGGGACCTGAGCTGGTCCAACCGGAACTGTCTTAGTAGGGACCTCACCGGCAAAGTCTACCTGTGGGTCCTCTACTGGAGCTGCTTCCCTAGCTCTGCCTTGGCCTCGGCCTCGGCCCCTCGTAGGGGTTGTAATAGGAGGATCAGGCTGCTGGTCGCTCGATGATGAAGCACGCGTTCTCGCCATCTGCGAGAGAGTAAAGTAGAGACTCAATTAGCGTTCAGAACTAAACTAGCACGATAGAGAATGGAAGTCGTGAAGTTGTTCCTAACTCTGCAGCCTCTGGGGGATGAGTACAGACGTCTCCGTACCGATCCCTCAAGCTCTACCAAGTGTGTTCGTGAGTTGTGAGACCTAATCAATCTAGGTCTCTGATACCAACTTGTCACGCCCCGAAATCCTACCTTCGGGCCTTGACTGCGTCTAACATTGAACCCGTTAGACAAGCCAACGTTTGAACTAAATAAAATTCATTAACAACTAACACAGATAAGATAACTAAAGCATCGATGGTCAACAATATGAAGGTTAACAAATAGCCAAAAATAACATAGCAGTTTCGAAGTAAAACCCGTATACAAATCCCAGAACTGGTGTCACATACTCAAGAAATGTCTAAGAGATTACTACAAACAAAAGGTCTGAAAATAAGTACATAGGACTGTCTTTGAAATACAAAGTAAGACAGAGCTGAAAATGAATAGTAGAAGGTTACGTCAAGGCCCACGAACGT
Organism: Nicotiana undulata; assembly: GCA_005239495.1. Taxonomy (NCBI): domain Eukaryota; kingdom Viridiplantae; phylum Streptophyta; class Magnoliopsida; order Solanales; family Solanaceae; genus Nicotiana; species Nicotiana undulata. The sequence goes on along the minus strand of ML267137.1, from coordinate 42,907 downwards.
CTGCGGGTCTACCTCGATGTCTCATGTGTGAACTGATGAGATGCTCCGACCGTCAGTGATCACCGGGTCCGGCTGTGTAGTCTGCACAACATAAAGAAGTGCAGGTGTAGTATCAGTACAACCGACCCCATGTACTGAGTAAGTGTCGAACCTAACCTCGGCGAAGTAGTGACGAGGCTAGGACCAACAACAACATATGTACTTGTATAGTTTTATATAATAACAGGAAAGATGGCAACAAAAATAAGCAAGTAAGACAGATACGGGGAGGACATGCTGGGGGAAAAAGGGACAACAATTTCTAGCACGGTAGAATAGGGCAGCAACGGATATGTAAAAGAAATAAAGGCAGGAATTTAACTTCTCAACAGATAATGAACAGCAAAAGGCACGGCATGTCCCCTCGTGCATAACCTCACAATCACTCGGCACAGAATGTCCCCTCGTGCATAAATAATAACACAAAGCAACAACGTAATGGAAGTCTCAAGCGCATGGAAATACATCAATACAATTTTATTGCTCCGGCAAGGAGAAATCATCAATTTTAACATCAACAAATGCCCGACAAGGGTCTCAGCTATAACCAACCTCGTGTCAGAATTATAAATTCAACAATGTAAGCCTCAACTGAAATAAATCACTAAATAACTCTCCACGTCATGAAACAACATCAAGGTATCACTTTTTAATTCACCAATTACTCACATGGCGGAGAATATTAAGAACATAGTAAGTTTCATCACAAATGACTCACGGGCATGCTTGACCGCAACGCATAGGCACTCGTCACCACGCCTATACGTTGGACATGAGTTACACATAGCAAGTAAGACTCTATACCTAATCCCTCAAGCTGAGGTTAAGCCAAACACTTACCTCGGCTCCAAAAATGCAAGTCAAGCCTCAATCACAGCCTTCCCTCTAGAATCCAACTCCGAATCGGGAATATCTAGACATAATGGATTTATTAACATCAATAAGTACTCAATAAACCAATTCCCAAGCCAAATTATACATTTCCTACTATTCCTCCGAGAATACTAAAATTCGACCCCCGGCCCACACGTTTTGATTTTCGAAAATTCATGAAGGAATCAATTACCCGGAGTCTAATGATCGAAGTTGTGTAATTTATACAAGGATTCATGGCCTAACATGGAAAATCACGAAATCCCTAAGAACCCTAAAGTTTACTACCTAATTCTATGATTTTTTGGTGATTTGGCAGTGAATTTAACTAGGAATTAATGTTAAAATTTGAAGTTTATGGGGTTTTAACTTACCTCTTACAGTGGGTGGTCGTGGAAGGTGCTGCCCCAAGCTTGGATGCTCTCTAATGGAGGTTGAAGATGGATGAAATGAGGAAAACCCGAAATTTTGGGCATTTAAGAGGGGCTTCCAACAGGGGTTTCGGCACCCGCGACCTTAGGACCATAGGTGCTGTCTCACACCTGCGAGAAAAATGATCGCCCCTGCGGAAGAAGGGCCTGGGCCCCTGGGCTCGCACCTGCGGAGTTGGGAGCCGCACCAGCGGTCCCGCTTCTGCGGAGGAAAAGCTGCGCCTGCGATGGACGTCGCACCTGCGAAGGCTGGGACCGCAGGGGAGGTCCCGCACCTGCGGTTGGGCAACCACAACTGCGGTCACACCAGCTGCTGTGCACCAGGAGTGATTTTTGCTGGTTTTTGGCCTCGTGCGGGGTCCGGGAGGCACCTGGGCCCATCCGAGCCCCCGTCCAAAAATACCAACAAGTCCCAAATCATTAAACGGACTTGCTCGAGCTCACGGAACACTCAATACCAAGCTAAAACTCAAAATCACCCTCCAAAACCCCTAAATTCAACACTTAAGAACTTGAAATTCTAAGATCCTATAACGATGCGCCGAACCGACCCACACAACTCAGAACCACTTCAAATTTTGCAGACAAGTTATAATTGGCACAACAGAACTATTCCCGTTCTCGGAATTCCATTCGGACCTCGGAAACATAAAATCACATTCCAAACCAAATTTCAAATTCTATGAAATTTCTCAAAACTTCATTAACTCCAATTTTCCTCATTTTGATCCGAAACCAATCAAATCAAGTCCGTTTCTTACCAAATTTCACAGATAAATTATATAACACATGTTGAACCTATTCCGGGCTCTGAAATTATAATACGGGCCCGGCAGCACAGGTTTCACATCAAGGTTCATTTTCATAAGCCTTTAATATTTTCATAAAACAATTTTCTTTAAAAATTCATTTCTCGGACTTGGGCCCTCGGAATTCAATTTCGGGCATACACCCAAGTCCCATATTTTCCTACGGACCTTTCGGGACCGTCGGATCATGGATCCGGGTCTGTTTACCAAACAATGTTGACCAAAGTCAACTTTATTCAATTAATTATCATAAAATTCCATTTTCATCAAATTTAAACATAAGGACTTCCTGGCTACACACCCGGGCTGCACCCGCATATCGAGGTGAGATTAACAGAGGCTTTCGGGGCCTCCGAACACGTATTTAGCTAAAATTTTGTTAGGATGACCTTTTGGGTCATCACACCTATTAATCCGGCGGACGACCTCATGTCCTATTAATCGGACAGACGACCCCATTTCCTATAAATCAGGTGGACGACCTCATGTCCTATTAATCAGGCGGACGACCTTTTTGTCATATTGATCAGGCGGATGACCTTATGTCCTATTAATCAAGGTAGGGCTGAAATATGTTGTTCATCAATTGCATGAACGCTACTGGGGCATTGGTCAACCCAAATGACATAACCTGGAATTCGTAATGACCATATCGGATCCTGAAAGACGTCTTTGGAATGTCCGAATCCCGAATCTTCAACTGATGATACCCCGACCTCAAGTCGATCTTAGAGAATACCTTAGCTCCCTGGAGCTGATCGAATAATTCATCAATACGAGGCAAAAGATACCAATTCTTCACTGTAACATTATTCAGCTGCATGTAATCAATACACATGCACATCAAACCATCCTTCTTTTTCACAAATAACACCGGCGTGCCCCAAGGCGACACACTAGGCCGAATGAACCCCTTATCTAAGAGTTCCTGAAGCTGCTCCTTTAATTCTTTCAACTCTGCTGGTGCCATGCGATAAGGTGTAATAGAAATAGGCGAAGTGTCGGGCACTAAGTCAATACCAAAATCAATATCCCTGTCAGGTGGCATGCCTGGCAGGTCTGCAGGAAATACATCAGGAAAATCACGGACTACAGGAACGGAATCAACAAAAGGAGCCTCAGTGCTAACATCCCTCACAAACGCAAGATAAGATTCACACCCCTTCCCAACCATACACTGAGCCTTTAAATAAGAAACCACTCTGCTAGGCACATGCTCTACAGATCCTCTCGACTCGACTCTCAGAATACCGGGCATAGCTAAGGTCACGGTCTTAGCGTGACAATCAAGAATAGCATGACATGGGGATAACCAATACATGCCCACGATTACATAAAAATCGACCATACTCAGTAACATCAAGTCCACTCGGGTCTCCAAACCCCCAATAGATATAAGACACGACCAATACACACGGTCCACAACAATATCACCCACCTGAGTCAAAACATGAACATATGTAACCAAAGACTCACGGGGAATATTCAGAAAATGAGCAAAATAGGATGAGACATAAGAGTACGTGGAACCAGGGTCAAATAAAGCCAAGGCATCTGTGTGACAAACTGAAATAGTACCTGTAATCACCGCGTCGGATGCCATAGCATCAGGCCTAGCCGGGAGTGCATAAATACGTGGCTGGCCTCCACCTGCTTGACCTCCCCCTCTGGGACGACCTCTAGCTGCCTGACCACCACCCCTATCCGCTTGGGTAGGTGGTGAAGTGACTGGGGCTGAAGCCGAGGGCTGAACCCTCTGCTGGGATGAACTACCAGAACAATGGGGACATTGCCTCCACCCATGTTCGAGATCTCCACACTCATAATAATTGCCTATAGCTGGAGAAAACAAACGAGAACCTCTACCACTCTGATGACCACCAGACGAACCATGCGTAGAAGAGCCCTGATTAGATGATGCTCGGGCGGAGCTCTGAGCTGGAAGGGCACTAAAATATGAATGCCCCTGATGAGAACTACAAGGACCCTGCCCCGACGATGCACCACTGTAAGCTGGACGGGCTGGCTGTGGAGGTCTAAATGAACGACCTCTGCTAGGCTGAAAACCCCCTCTAGGAGGAGCACCACTGAAATTACCTAATCCCCGAGGCCTCTTAGTTTCCCTCTCTTCACGCTCCTACCTGCGAACCGACTCAATGTCCCGAGCTATATCAACAACCTGCTCAAACGTGGCCCCTGATACCCTCTCTTTGGTCATCAAAATCCGAGCTGATACGTGAGACCATCCATAAATCTCCTGATAAGCTCCCTGTCCGTGGGGACTAACTCTGAAGCATGTCTGGCCAACTCAAAATACCTCATCTCATACTGGGTGACCGATAACTCTCCCTGGCGCAGCTGCTCAAACTGCCTGCGCTGCTCCTCTCTATGGGACTGAGGAACATATTTCTCCAAAAATATGGTGGAGAATTGCTGCCAGGTGAGAGGTGCTGAACCAACCGGCCTACGCCTCTCGAATGATTCCCACCAAGTAAATGCAGCACCCTCAAACTGATATGTAGCAAATGAAACTCCGCTGGTCTCCAAAATACTCGCAGTACGAAGCATTCTCTGATATTTATCAAGAAAACCTTGGGCATCCTAGCCATCTGCACTACTGAAAGACGGAGGCCTAAGTCTGCTGAACCTCTCCAACCTGCGTTGCTCATCCTCAGGCATAGCAGCGACCACAAAATCTTAATTGGAGTAACCAGCTAAACCGGGGCTGCTCCTGGTGCCTGAATACCCCGTACAACCTGCTCGGGTGTCCGGGCAGCTGGAGTCTAGTTGCCTCCCCCGGCCTGAGCTACAATGGCAATAGTAGTCATAGCAACTGCCTGAGCTAAACTGGAATAGACCGTCAATGTCTGAGCTAGAGTCTCCTGGAGACCCGGAATAACAATAGGCATAGTAGGTTCCTAAGCCTGCCCTGCTGGAGCAATATCGCGGGAACCTGGTCCTGAATGACAGGGGGATCCTCTGGTGCTACCCCTCCTGCTTCCTGAGCTGGTCCCCCATTTCTACCACGGCCTCGACCGCAGCATCGACCTCTCATGGGCCCAGCTGGTGCCTGGTTACCTTGATCGGTATTGCGTGTCCTCACCATCTGTGAGAGAATGAAACAACATAAGCTTAGATTCAAGAACCAATAAATTGGCACGAAAGAGTTCAAGAAAATAGAGATGTTTCCTAAATGTTTTGCAGCCTCTCGAAGATAAGTACAGACGTCTCCGTACCGATCCGCAAGACACTACTGAACCTGCTCATGACCGTTGAGTCCTATGTTACCTAGATCTCTAATACCAACTTGTCATGACCCCAAATCCTAACAGGCCGTGATGGCGCCTATCGTGGAACTAGGCTAGCCAACCATCGCATTACTACACAATTGTTCTTATTTTAACAGTTCATAATATAGCAATAAGCAGCAATCATAATAAAGATTTAAATTGTATAAGTCTAGCGCCCCAATAATAAACCAAACAACTCTAAACAACCTCCCAGAATTGGAGTCAATAGTCATGAGCATCTAAAAATAGAATAAACTAACTCTGATAAATATAGTATATCTCTGAATCGAAAGCTAAGACTTAAATAAGGAAGGGAAATGGAGAAGTTGTGGACGCTGGACAGCGACCTCGAATCCTGTGATCTGCTGCTATCAACCGAACAGCTACTGCTGCTAAATAGTACCTGGATCTGTGCACAGGGGCACAGGGAGTAATGATGAGTACGCCAACTCAGTAGTAATGAAAAGAAATCACAGTCTGAGAAATATAAAGCACACAAACAGATACACCATTTCACAAAACCAGTAAAATATCAAGTCACCAAGTAGTATTCAGCAATTTCCTAAGTTCAAAAACCAGTTCCAAAATCCTTTGAAAACAAGTATAATATCAATATATCTCAGTGAAATCCTCAGTAAAAACTCAGTTTGAAAACAAAGTAAATCATAGTTCGAAAACACAGTAAAGTCATCATGGAACTGCCCCTCGGGCCAAAATCAATTCTCGTAACAGATGCCCTCAAGCATTCCCTCAATCACTCAGTATCAATCATCACTCAGTATTAATCATCACTTAGTATTAATCATCACTCAGTATTAATCATCACTCAGTATCATCCCCGCGGGAAATCATCATCACTCAATCAGTACCGGCGCTCACTGGGGGTGTATACAGACTCCGGAGGGGCTCCTACAACCCAAGCGCAATAATAACATAAGGCCTGGAAGCCTTCTCACCTCTCTCATAAGGCCTGGAAGCCTCCTCACTTCTCTCGTAAGGCCTGGAAGCCTTCTCACAATATAGGCATGAAGCCTCACTCAGTCAGACACTCTCAATTTGCCCTTAGGCCATAAACATACCGGGTTCTCGACCCACATCAGTATTTCATTTTTCAGTAAATAGTATCAAAATACTCTGAGTGTCAAAACAATTTATCAAGAAAAGACTGAGTATAAAATCATAACATATACCAGTGAAGAAAATATATTAAACTCAACCTCCAAGGGTAAACAAGTCGGCACTAGGCCCCAAACATGGCTTACAACCCAAATTATAACAAAATACATATCACTACTATTAAGCATAGACTAAAAATCGGTTTCTCAACTCAATAGTTGCCTGAGTAGGGAATATATTTCCAAAGTTTCAATCTTTGTATTCCAAAACCCGTGAAGGGTGCATAGTCCGGGGTTTCATACCCTCAGGACAGGATTTCAAGACATTAGTTACCCAAAACTAGCCCGGAACTATTCCACAATCCGCTTGCCTCTCGAATCAACCTCTGAAAGCTCCAAATCTACCAAGTTCAGATTTTTATCATCAATATATGCTTAAGGAACAATTTCCAATCGAAAAATATCGAGATTAACCTAAAAATCCGAAACCGGTCAAAACCCGACCCCCGGTCCCGCGTCCCGAAACTCAGATTTTTTTTATAGAAAAGTGTTCTTCGTCCTCTCACGAGTCCGTACATATAAAGAACACCAAAATCGGAGTCAGTTTGACCCCTCAAATCAACCCCTAAAGGTCTCTTAATCTCAAGCCCTAAAACTCAATTTTTCTACTGATTTTCCATGAATTTACATTGATTTTATGCTCTATAATCACTCATAATTGAGTTTTAATGACTAGAACACTTACTTCTATGAAGAACAAGAATTTCCCTCTTCAAAATCGCCCCCAAGAACTCTTTTCCGTACAACAATGGTGAAAAAGAGGGTTTAAGTCGCCGAAGAAATATTTAAATACTGCCCAGGTCAATACTCAGTGAGAACGCGGCCTCCTACCCGCGTTCGCGAAGGACAAAATCCTCAGGCCTCAATTATCTATGTGCGAACGCGATGCCCAAGCCGGTCAACCCTCCGCGAACGCGGTCAACCCCCCGCGAACGCACAGGTCAAATGGACCTGGGTCCCTCCGCTGCCCTTAACTCTCCGCGAACGCACCCTTTAGCCCGCGTTCGCGATGAATGGCCCGCTCCTTCTCCGCGTTCGCACCTGCCTGGTCGCGAACGCATAGAACAAATTCCCCCAGCTCCCATCTTCTCCTATGCGATTGCGGTCCCCCTCCTGCGAACGCATAGGGTTAATTCTCTGTGCAAAAACACAAGAAAAACCAGCTATGTTTTTGGGTCCAATTTGGTCCGTTAACCACCCGAGATCAATCCCGAGCCCCTCGCGACCTCAACCAAACGTACTAACACGTCACATATGATCATTCAAACTTATTTGCACTCTCCAAACATCAAAACTAATATCAAAACACCAAATTCACATTGGATTCAAGCCTAAGAACTTTGATATTTCTAAAATCCACCAATGATGCCGAAGCTATCCAAATCAACTCCGTTTGACCTAAAATTTTGCAGACAAGTCCAAAATGACATTACGAACATGTTCCAACTGTCGGAATTCCATTCCGACCCCGATGGCCTATTTTTCACTGCCGACCGGAAATCACCAAAAACTAACTTTCGCCAATTCAAGCCTAATTCTACACCGGACCTTATAAAATTATTCCGGACACACTCCTAAGTCCCAAATAACCTAACGAATCTACTCGAGTTATAAAATTCACTTTCCGGAGTCTTTTACTCATAAGTCAACTCTTAGTTGACTTTTCTCATTTTAAGGCTATTCTCAAGGACTGAGTCACTGAATTCCCATTTAACCATTCTGATTTCAAGACTACCAACTCTAACACATCAACAATGGAATAACCAACCTATGACAAGTCAGATACAGTAATTATAATGCAGGTTATACGTAACGACGGACCGGGTCATTACGTATATGTATATATATATATATATATATATATATATATATATATATATATATATATATTCCACTAACCACTTATTTAGTACCATATCTCATATAGTAACAAAATTTTCTTCCACAACTTAATATTTGACCCCAATACTACAAATTAAATTAGTTCTCCAATCTCCTAATTAATAAGTGTTTAAAATATTTCAGGTTATTACAGGTTCGAACATTTTCCTGAGCTTACTTGATTCTCCCATTCCAGGTCTCGAGAAGGACGTGGCGATGAGACCCTCGTCTAGTGATGAAGAGATCCCCCACCTTTTGTCCCTAAGACGGTGAGGAAGAAGAAACGAAAAAGGGCTTCGGACTCTGAGCGGCAGAAACCCAAAAAGAAAACAGCCCACAAACCTAAGGGGATCGTTGTCCCTCTGACTTTAGATTCGGTTCAAAGTAGGGGTAGGCGTCGGTCGGTTCGGTCGGTTATTATGAAACTACGGTTCGGTTTATCGGTTTTCGGTTTTGTAATATTAATAACCAAATTAAACCAAAGTATTTACGGTTAGATGCGGTTTTTTCAAGGTTCGGTTCGGTTATTTTCGGTTTAGTTTTTTGGTTATTAACGGTTCAAGATTTTTATATTCGATGTAGACTACGGACCTTTAGGAGGTCGTAGATTTTATGTCCAGAGATTGGATAATCATGCTCTTTCACCAGATGTCCAAGAAAAACTTGTGGAGGAAAACCCTCTTGAAGGTGTCTTCAAGATAGGCAGTGACCATTGTCCATTCTTTTCAAAGCCACACCCGCTGCATAATATTTTGGTCGAAATTACTCAGATTCCATAGTAATGTACATAAAAGGAGATCTTTTACTTCATAAGGAAAATTGCTTTTGTTGGTTCTTTTAGAGGCTTTACAATATGTACCATGAGGCTTTTGGTTGTATAGAATAAATTTAGTTAGGTTGTCATGTTCCCTATCCATTTTCATACTTAATTAGTTTCATTTATTTCTTTTAAAGAACGAAATACATTTGGTTATAGTTATCCAACTTGTAATTTTCTTCTATTATTAGTTGATCTATTAACACATGTGAAAATGGAAACTAACACTAAACAAGGCAGCGTTTAAAAAAATTCGGGTTTTCGGTTTAAGCGAAAACCGAAACACTAAAATCATAAACCGCATAGAAAAACCGAAATTTAATAATTTAAAAACTGTGCACCGACCGAATAACCGATTAAACCAAAACCAAAAAATCAAAATTCACGGTTCGGTCGGTTTTTTCGGTTCGACCGGTATTATGCCCACCCCTAGTCCAAAGGCTAATGGATGAAGAAGAAGAAGAAGAAGAAGAAGAAGATTCCGGACTGGTGGCCCGTGTATGAGCCGACGTCGAGACTCGAGGAGCTACTGAGACGGCGGGAGCTGAAACTACTTACCTCGACTCGATGAGATCGAGGGGGAATCCTCAATCGGAGTCCCCGAGCCAGAAAGAGCCGAAGATGCTTCACCTCGAGGCGAGAAGGCTTTCGAGGAGGCGGTTGGCGCAGGTATAGAGACCACGCTCGAGACTCCCCGAGTGGTGCCCCAAAGGACTATCTTGGGGTGATAGATATCGGGGATTCCCCCTCATTTCCTTCATTCAATGAGTCGATGATACATGAAGCTCATGCGGTGGAGACATGCCACGGGGAAGCGGTCCGTGGAGCGGAAGACCCTTTCTGTGGCTATTTTGTTACAGTGGAGGATGTCACCGGTCTGGGTGACTTGGAGATACTGAGGAAGAGCTCAAGTGAGGCTTCCTTGAGCCTTAAATTGACCAATCAGTTTCCGACCCCCAGTGTCGATCCCGGGCGCAAGTGATCAATTGTCATCTCGGTCTCGGAGGATGTTCGGGTTTTTTCTGCCCCCGTAGGGGTGGCTAATTATCTCAAATGCTTGGTCACCGAGGAAGACCAAGCCAAGATGGATGAGGTGGAAACACCCTGTCTTTTCAATGAAGCCCAACATGCTCTAAACCGGGTAATCCCAGATTTCTTTGTCGATGTCAAACTGCCGAATGACGCGCTAGATCTCAAAACGACCGGTAGGTCGTTACACCTCCTGTATACATATTTTATCTAATAGTTATGCTACTAACATTCTTCTATTAACAAATAGGATTTTATGGAATCTGAGTGCATATTTCATGAGGCATATATAGTGACTGCAGTCTTTGAGACATTCCACTGCATCCCTTGAGATATTCCAACAACTTACTTTAGATTTCAACTTGTGCGGAATATAGCTGATGGAGGTCGGTCCTGTAAGGTGTACCTTATTAGTAATTTTGGTATGCCACTGAGGATATAATAGCCGTGGAATTTGAAATTAGCTTAAGTGGCCGAACCACTTAATCATTGAAAAAATTGACAACTTCGTTCGTTATAAGATTTTGAAAAAGGTTGATTTCCACCCCCATTTAGGCAAGACTTCAGATTTTAATCTCTTTTTCTAACACCTTTTGCTACATATAGAGCTTTCTGTACTTTCAACATTACTTGTAACGCTTTGCAGTGCAAGTAGGGACTATAAAATTTGAGAAACTTAGAAAGAAGAAAGTTTTATATGTTCACAGAAGTTTTAGTCTCTAACACCATTGGCTTCATTCTTTCAACATCTAAAGCTTTATAGTGCAGGTGGGGAGCCGCCAATAATATACAAAATCTGCAACAAAAAAAAAACTTAGCAAGAAAAAATTGTTTTTGGTTATACACAGAAGGTACTAGTCTCTTTCCCTAATGGCATTGGTATCATTACATTCAGCACGTTCAAGTCTACTCGTACAACTTTGCAATGCAGGTGGGGATTTGAAAGTGTGATCATCTTCTGCAGCCTCCTCTTCTCCCCCCTCTGCCTCTAAATCTGTCTTGTTACCAGATAGAAACTCCAAAGCAGTTACCACGTCGCTCATCAGAGGCCGCGTACTGGCTTCCTCTTGCAGGCACATTGCTGCAATTGCTAGAGCTTGGTACAGTGCCTTCATTGGATAATCCCCTCCTAGCAATGGATCTGCCATTAAGTGAAACTTCTTCTTGTCTCTGAATAGTGGTGTTGCCTGCCCAGTAATTTTGTCAACATGACATAACAGAACATAGACAACTACAACAGCTACACTTTAATCACAAGCAAGTAAGAATTGGATCAATCGGTTATGCGATTCCTACTGTCCATGTCGCTCCATTTAACCGCATCTCAGTTAAATATTATATAAATGAAAATAAGACGTACTCCACTAGAATTTTTTAATATTTTCTACCGGCTCAAAAACCATTGACAGGACTAACCTAGAAAACATTGAACATAAAAGTAAACATAGAGATCTTTTCTACTGTGTCATACTTATAAATAGTTTTGCTGAGATTCTAAGAAATTGTTAGTCTTTTAAGTTCACTTTCTTTCATGTGATTTTTAGGTCTATGTCGTCCCCTCTAAACACTTTCACTCATCATGGTTTTACACCTACAGTCCGGTGCATCTGAAGGTTGACGTAGGACACGACTAAAGACATCTCAAGATGACATAATGTTACAATAAATATAAAATTGGAGTTAAGCATTTGTTGTTTAGTGACACTGAATTCTCGTAACTTACCCAGACAACAAGGTTCTGTTCTTCACTCGGCCTAGAGCTGTCAATAACTCTTCTGCCTGTGATTATTTCCAAAAAGACAACTCCAAAGCTGTAAACATCAGACTTGGTGGTCAATTGACCCGTGGAAGCATACTCAGGTGCACAATAACCATAGGTTCCCATGACCCTGGTTGAAACATGAGTTTTCTCACCAGTTGGACCTAGCTTGGCTAGTCCAAAATCTGAAAGCTTGGGATTGAAATTCTCATCTAAAAGTATGTTGGATGCTTTAAAATCGCGGTAAATTACTGAAGGATTAGCTGTTTCGTGCAAATATTCAAGTCCTTTGGCTGCTCCTTCCGCAATTTTCATCCTTGTAATCCAATCAAGTGACCTTTTTTCTGGACTAAGCTCTGCCAAACCAGGTATGCATATATTATAAGTAACATTAAATTAAAGATGCAAAAGGTGTAGGTGTCTTTAAATTTAATTACCAATGTTAAATTAGTTGATGGATATGTATATCTTAAGTTATCAATAAAGGTAAAAATTTGTTGGATATGAATGCATACCAAGAAGGTGATCTTCTAGTGAACCATTTGACATGAATTCATAGACTAATATTCGCTGGTCGCCGTCTGAGCAGTATCCTTCCAAAGTAACAAGGTTAGGGTGATGAAGAAGGCTCAACAACAGAACCTCCACAAGGAACTCTCTATTGCCTTGGAAGCCATTCCTATCAAGTTGCTTTACAGCGACATCCTGAATAACATAAATGACTAAATAACAGAAACATAATGTTGGAAAAACAGATAAAAGGAATGAGGGGAGAGTAGCTAGTACTTTATTCTTGCTGTCAATGCGGCCCTTGTACACTTTCCCAAAACCACCTTCACCAAGCAAACATTCAGAATCGAAGTTTTTAGTGGCAAGAGCCAAGTCATGGAATGTGAAAGTCTGAGCTGAAATGTTTCCTTTTCCGTATTTTTCTATTTCTTCAGCTATGTATCTCCTTCTGCTGCTATCTACACAGAGAATACAATATAGTCAAAAAGGAAAGCTGGATTATTCAAGCTAAATGGATACTGTCTGTCTGCAGACGGCATTATTCAATCTCTTCATAGCTATGTTGCTCGGACTCCCAAAAATACACTATTTTTGGAGGATCCGACACGCACCCATCGATTATTTCGGAGAATCCGAGCAACATAGCTTCAGAGAAAGGGTCAATAGCACTAAATTGGATGGAATTCAAAGGCAGAAGGGAAACTGTTAAATGAAGTTACTAAGAATTTTAATTTGTAATGTGAAGTGAAAGCATGAAAAACATACTTCCTCTGTTTCAATTTATCTATCTTACTTCTTTAGCTTGTTTAAAAAAAAAAAAAAGAATTTCTCTTTCTATATTTACTAGCTCTTTAACTCCAAATTTTTCAGATTACATATCTAAGACCATAAAATTCAAAGGGCATCTTGGTATATTACACCCATCTTTAATTTAAGACAACAAGATTTAAACGTCTTCCTTACTTTCTTAAACTCTGTGCCTATTCAAACTAAGACACATAAATTGAAATGGATTGAATATTACGTACGTTGTTATCCAAATTAAAACAACTTGACTCTTTTTTCTAGAAAAGGCATGTCAATTTTATCCAGTCCATGCTTGTTGATCAATTTTTATTTTTCTCATTAGGATCTAAGACGGGCATAAATGAAACAATATGAACAGAGATGATTTATATAGTCGACCACAATTTATTTGGATTCGAGACATAATAGTTGTTGTAATTTGTTAGGACATGGGATCCATATACATATGCAAATTTGTACTATCAGAAAATTGTACAAATTCAAAGACAATAACATACTGATTGCCAATTTTACGATGATAAAAAGGACAGATGAATTACCAGTTTTAATAGAAATATTGGCGAATGACGATATAGATTTGGTGTCTTGAATGCTTTTTTTCAAAGAATTTGTAGTCTGAATCTTGTCCTCTGATGACATGCAACATGAAAAACAGATCATCCTCACTTTCCTCCTGCTATACTATATACAAATATCATATCTTATATTTGCAAAATCATCAACAAAAAAATCTGGCCTTGGTCACAAAATGTTATTCTCATTATTGAATTTAATGACCATAATAATTTTTAGAGAGGACTCCACCAGCGAGAATATATTCAGAAACTCGATACCCATATCAAAGATAAAAATCAAAATCTTTTGATCCCTGACGGAGCCAATCTTTTTTTTTTTTTTTTTGGGTCTCCCAGGAAATCAATTTTTTTCTCTTCGTTTTAGCAAAATGTTGTTTTAGCTGCCTATCCATTCAGACCCAACTATTTCGGGAGGGAAAAGATTATATCAAATTGCAAATTTATTATTTGGATGGACAATTTACCTTTTTTTTTTTTACTTAGTAAAATTTCTTTTCCAAGACTCGACCTCTGATTAAATATAGAGTGATCTCATCAATCACACTATATTATAATATTACTTTTTTTAGAGTCAAATCAACTATTTCTTTGATAAATAGGTCAAGATAATATTCTTAACGGAATTTATAATACAACATGCTTAAAAATTTCCCTCCTACATTTAGTAGCATTCTTTTTTAATTTTCTAGTTGAAACACGAAAAACTCATTTTAATTAATTTAGTTTATAAGTAACTAGTTTTCCCTTTCCGGTTAATGGTAAAATCACATTAAACTAATTAGACTAGAGCTGTCATGACCCAAAACTCACTAATGGCCGTGATGGTGTCCAACGTCGTTGTTAGGCAAGCCAACGGTGATTTACTAACTTAATTATTCATTTTTTTAATTTTTGAAATTATAAGTTTTATTAAGTAAAGAATTCACTGCATTTATAGATCATGAACACTTAAACATTAGTAAGATATAAAGTAAAAGATGACAATATCGAATCGTACCATAAACAACCTCTAGAATATCCCCAAAACTCGATGTCACAAGTGCATGAGCATCTGCGAAAGAGCGTAATAATAATACAATATATGTCTGAAATATGGAATAGACAGGGTAAAGTAAATAAATAGGATGTAGACACTGAGGGTTGCAGTGCGTAGCATAGAGAGCAGCTCACCATTCTCATCAATAGTTGCGCCTACGTGCAAGATGTCCATCGAATGATCATATTAGATCCTGCATATTTAGTGCACAAGTGTAGCATGAGTACGTAAATCAACGCGTACCCAGTAAGTATCTAGTCTAACCCCGGAGAAGTTGTAACGAGGGGTCGACATCGACGTTTACGAGAGGTCAAATAGATAAAGTGCAGGACTCATAAGCAGGCATGAAATACAATAAGATCGATAGGGCAAGGAACACTAGATAACAAAATCCATCAGCAAAATATCTTTCAGTTTAAAATCCCCGAGGACCACATGCTATCTCAACAATATAAAAACCATCAATTAGCTGTCCGATCTCATGTCAAAAAGAAAGTATTACGTAATTTCCAAGTTAAATTAAGAGGGTAATCTCGTGGGTATTCGGACTCCTAACGATTTCATGCATGAATTTTGCCGAGGTCGTTCGACCCGATATATATAGTCGCATATATACACTGACGAGGTCGTACGACCCTATCCATGGATGCATCTCATATAAATACATTTATTGCCGAGACGTACGACCCGATCCACAGGAAAGGAGGAAACTTAACGAATTGTGAGTCACGTGCTTACAATATAGGCACAGGAGCATAAAGTAAATATGACTTTTACCGTTTATTAAATATCGTTAGGGATGTTCATAAAAACCCGAAAAATCGATCCAAACCGAACCAAACCGACCAAAAAACCCGATACTCTTTAGGTTTGGTTTGGTTTTGGTTTTGAATTTTAAAAACCGATCAAATTTGGTTTGGTTTTGGTTTTAATAAAAAATAACCGAAAAAAACTGAACTAAACCGACTATAGAAGTATCTATTTAGATTTATTATTACACACACACACACACACACACACACACACACACACACACACA
>ML267137.1:0-25084 GCA_005239495.1 Nicotiana undulata | reverse complement strand
AAACTTCAAGTTAACTCTAACTTGAATATTGTGTACCTATTACAATTGCTTCTAGATAAAGCTGAAAGATACAATTTGTAATCACCTACTACAAGCAACTAGACTCAAACGACAACAGATGGAACTAGTTCTTCGAGCTGGTTCAAGTAGCTTTTGAGTCGCACAAGGATTCTTCACATGAACTGCTTGCAAAATTTCTTTGGTAATTTTGCTTTCAATTCTTGTTTCACTTCTGTGTATGTGCGTAACTCTTCAGCAGGAATACTTCGACAATTTATAGAATCAGTAGTTGAGATATTGATGTACAATTCTGATGCAACTCTTCCTTGGTGGAAGAGTTTGAGTCTATCTCAACTTCCTTGATCTTGATTCTGTCCTACCTGAATACGAAGTCCATCTCCCTATCAATTTGCAACCTTTTCGCATAGGAGATAACCCCTTAATTCAGAGATGATGTTTATCTCCTGCGCATGGACTCTTCTCGTGCCATCTAGTCTGCTTATCTGTGTTTGCCCTTATGGACATGGTTCAACTGTGTTGACATTTGTCATTATTCAAAATCATGCAGTGACTGTGACTTGATACAACACTCCCAAACTCCTCTACACGAACGCGAGAGAGGGAACGCAAACGCAAAGCTTTACTAGCCTGCCTATCACGAACGTGCCTGCCCTTCTGCGAAAGCGAAGACCAAGTCAGCCACCCATCTTCTTCACCGCGAACGCAACCATTGAATTGCGAACGCGGAGCCTTGCCCCCCCCCCCCCCCCCCCCCCCCCAAAAAAACCTTCGCGAACGCGAAGCACAAAAAAATCCAGCATCCAAGATCCTTCTTCGCGAATGCAATAACTCTCACGCGTTCGCGATGAACAACACTAGAAATAGCAACAACAACACCAAAACATGGAGGGATTACCCGAAACCATCCTGAAATACACCCGGAGCCCTTGGAACCTTGTCTGATCACACCAACAAGTCCCAAAACCTTGTTCGACGAACGTGTTCGAATCATACCTAAACATCCCGAAATAACACCAAAATTTACGTACAAGTTACAAATCATAATACGAACTTATTCCAAGGCCCTGAATCCCAATCGGGCATCGATAACACCAAAAATCACTTCAAGTTGAACTTAGGAAATTCTTAAACTTTCAAAATGCCAACTTTCCATAATAAGCGCCGAAATGCTCCCGGACCATCCGATACTCATCCTGAACATACGCCCAAATCCGAAATCATCACACGAACCTATTGGAAACTTCATATTCGAATTCTAAGGTCATTTACTCAAAAGTCAAACTTTGGTAAACTCTCTAAACTTAGAGCTTCCAAATTGAGAATTTTCCATCCGGATGAAATCTGAACTTCCTGAATTCGATTCTGACCATACGTACAAGTCATAAAACATGATGTGAAGATACTCAAGGCATCAAACCGCTGAACGGCACGCTAGAGCTCAAAATGATTGATCGGGTCGTTACGTTCTCCCCCACTTAAACATACATTCGTCCTCGAACGTGATAAGAACTTCTCTAGAGTTACCCAAAATCACTGTTTAACACCTCGTGCACCTACCTGTGCCACCACAACCCACGTGAGCACATTAGCTCAAGCCAAACTGAAGATCCTTCCTTCCACCTTAGCTCACAAGCCTTAGAACAAAATTCCAACATCGAAATTCTCTATAAAGCCCGATTCTAGCATCGAACACTGTATCAATCTCAACCCATTGTACCAAATATGATCATGCACCCCTGCTGAGACCACACAGTGCGCCGCATAATTTGTATGCCCATAATAATATCCCCCAACCGTTGAAGCTGCGAATTCATTAACCCGATACCCGTAGTATATATCATAACACATATAAGACCTATTCTAACCCTCACGATACTGCAGCGATGGAAGCGACATGTAGAAGCTCATAACCACCTGCCAAATCAATAAATCATGGAGTCTTTCCGCTGGACAAGAACTGTTACCTCATTCTAAACTGAATAGTGACATTTTCTCTTTGATGTACCTAACATAAATCGGATCACACTAATCTCAGGTCTAAACACCTCGTCTCACCCAATACAAGTTGCTCGAGAAATAAGCCACCTCAAACACTGTCTAAAATCTCATACGACACCATCAATGCACCAACATGCTACAACCCTAATATGACCCATAAGGAAGAACGAACTCTAGGAAATAACTACCTAGCCCGCGTAACGAATAAAAAAGTCGAATAGATGCTATGAACCTATCTCAGAGATGAGAAATGAGGCACACAAAATAAGTATAAGGAATCTACACAGGATGTAGGCCTGCTCAGTCTAAAATTAATTAGGACTTTATCTTGGTTGTAATGTGGGCTAATGGACGGGTATGATATATTTAGGAATAGTGGTTCATCCTCCTAAGCACTTTAACACAACACATAATAAACTCTAAGCGCACTTCTTCAATCCACTTCAATTTCACAAACAAGATCACTCCCCAAAATTATTTCCTCTTTCTTTAAGCACTACTTCACTTTATACCCCACCAACAAGAACAAGACAACAATTTATTCATCTTTTTTTCTCCTTCTCTCTTTTTCATATTTTCTTTTAAAATTTTGCTAGTGGTGTATTATTTTACAAAACAAGTGCATATTTCCCCCTTTCATTGGTTCCACTCGAAAGCCACCCAAATATCCTCTTTACTTCTTTTAGCACTTATTTCACGATCAAAGTGCCTTAAGAGGTACACAGATCAAAAGTTTCAATTAAGAACAAAGGGTTTAAGCTCGTAATGTGGGTGCCAAATAAAAGGACTACATGCTCAAAATGGTTAACTAGGGATAATATTTATTTGTAGTAGTATTACAATTAAAAAAGGATCAAATATGACCTAAAATCATATTTCAAACCGAGCAAAACCTACGATTTCACTTCAACTCACATGCAGGGTAAGTTCTAGACACAAATGTACTACATGGAACTACACAAAAATCTACCACACAATGTCACATGATTCAATTAGAATGGCTACACTCCAAATCTCAATCAAATCAAGTACAGAGTTAAGCCAGAATTTTAATGCACAAGGCGCAACAGTTAGCACAAGAGTCAAGAAAATGAGCCTAAGCGTCACAAAGATGTCCATGAGATGTATCGTCAGGAAAAGTCCAAGATTTTTCTATTTTTTTTTCCTGGATTTTCGTTTTTTTAAGAAACTACTCTAACCTAGACTATTTCTACCTACTCTAAAAAATAATGAGAATATTTTGTATACAATTACACTCAAAAATTAATTCTCCCACCCCCACACTCATGTTATGCGTAGTCCTCGATGCATGATCACAGAGAAAAATATTAAAACAAGGATGAAGAATACTCCCTGAGACCCTCTAGGGCCTAGCTAGAAACATGATCCTTAATATTTAAGGTCGGGACAACCCCACACTTAAGCTCAAACATGCTCCTCAACTTCAACTACGGGTACTCAGACTTCTCCCAGATGTGGTCCTTTGTGCGGGCACCCCACACTTAGTTCCAACTACCTGCTCGCTTTTGCACATGCCTACTGGCTTGATTCCATGTTGCTAATCCTATAAAATACGAAAAAAATACTACAAAAATAACACAATAAAAAAATGGTAGAGTTGGGTTGCCTCCCAACAAGCGCCTTATTTATAGTCGTGGCCCAACTTCTACCACCTCGAAGATATAAATTGTATCCCAAAATTTGAGTCAATCTTGTGATTATGGTTCTGGGTGGTGCTATGAATACAAAAGAACCAAGCAAATAATGCCACATTTTTCAGTTACTAGCTTTCAAGTGAGGAATGTCGTTTTATCTTCTTGGCCTAGCGAATTTCAGAGTATATGCACTTTGTTATTCTTTCCTTGACTCCTCCATAGGATCGAAAGGATCGATTCCCATGTCATCATCCCAATACAATGTTGAAAAGTGGTTAGAATGAGGTCCAATATGCTCCAACTCTAAAATCGCTTCACTTTTGATGTCCTCGCTTTTACAAGTTTCCTTAACCTGGCATCATCAATAATAATTTGGTGGAATGATTGAAACTCATATTTATGCTTAACAAGCTGGCTATCCACAATAATTGGTTGTTGGACATCAGACGCCTCAACCTTCTTATTAAATTGAGTTTGCAGATCCCGAATATCTGAGCCAATTTGGTCTATCTTGTGCCTGAGCTTAGTTCTTCCTTCTATCAATTATTTTGCCATATTTGAAAAACAATCACGGAGAGACTCGTGAAATTTTATTAGCTGATCTTGTTCCTGTAGCCGAGATTGGCTCACTACATCTGCATTCTCAAAACTATCTTCATGTGGGAACTCGCTCTTTTTAGCCAATTCTTCTGCCTCGACCTTCATTCTCATGATTGATGCACTAGTTCTTTGTATAGCCTTTTATTTTTCATGTTTTTGCTTGGCTATTTCCCTCACAATGTCCATAATACGGGCAACACGCTCCACATCCTCCTCTTCATTGCTCCTACCAAAATTATTAACATTATTAGAAATATAATAATAACGGCTCAGAGAAGGATAAAAGGAATTAGGAAAACCATCCAAATGTCCACCTCGTCAACAATACACATTGCAAATATTCCACTCATAAGATTGAGTTTTACAATTTTGTTAGAAGTTCTGTCCTCCATAATATGGACAAGGATCGCCAAAATAAGAATAACACATATTCAATCAAATTTTATTAAAAGAAGCCATCTAATTCGAGTAACAACATACTAAACTATACTAAAACTAGAAAACACAAAAATAAAAATTAAAACTTGACTCGATAAATAGTAAAAGCTTGATCTAGTGAAATAGTTAATTTTGAAGTCCCTGGCAACGACACCAAAAACTTATTGCCCAAAGTCGCACACGCAAGTATACGCGATCAATCAAGTAATAAAGAGTGAGTAGAGTATAGTTCCCACGAGGACTTGTGATTAATTATCAACTAAATCGGGTGAATTCTAATTTATCGAGTTAAGAACAATTTCAAGGTGGTTTTTTGTTTGATGAATTCTACTAATTATTATTGCAAGTAAAAGAAAAACTAATGAACTAGCACACTTAGCACAAAGAATTTAATTCAATGAAAAATAATATTCCAGGGTTATGGCTAGCTAACAGTCCTGTTGAATTCTTCAATCAACTCGACTTATTATTTTATCTGGGTTATAAACTTGCAAGGACAATAATACTCGTAGAAATTTGACAGTTTCTACTCGCATATTCAATTTATTCAAAACCCTATATTCCTATGAGATTAGAGATAAAAAGAAGGCATTCACGATTTCTTGCATAATTGGTTAAGCACGGCAAATCAGTATATTTCTATTTGTATTCAAATAAATTTCCCAATGACTAGGTTCAAGATCGCGCTCTATTCAATCATATTGTAATCAAGATACCTATTTCAACTTCAACTCAAGATTCATATATATTATTTCACTGTAATCTACGCAGTGATATAATTAAACTTAAGATATGAATAAACAACCCAATACGATAAATTAACTCGTTAAATCAATTATAACGACCCGGTCCGTCGTTACGTAATCTTCATCATAATTGTTTTTATTAACTTGTTATAGATTGGTTATACTGTATTTGATGTGTTAGAGTTGATAGGCTTGAAATCGAATGGTTGCAGTGAGAGTTCAGTCAATTAGCCTTTAAAAATAGCCTTAAAATGGGAAAAGTCAACTTAGAGTTGACTTATTGGTAAATGACCTCAGAATGCGGATTTTGTGGCTCGGATAGCTTCGTTAGGTGATTTGGGACTTAGGAGTGTATTCAGAATAATTTTGTGATATTCGGTGTAGAATTAGGCTTGAATTGGCGGAAGTTAATTTTTGGCGATTCCCGGACGGCAGTGGAACATAGGTTATCGGGGTCGGAATGGAATTCTGACAGTTGGAACAAGTTCGTAATGTCATTTTGGACTTGTCTGCAAAATTTCAGGTCAATCGGAGTTGATTTGGATAGTTTCGGCATTATTGGTGAATTTTAGAATTCTCGAAGTTCTTAGGCTGGAATCCGATGTAAATTTGGTGTTTTGATATTAGTTTTGGTGTTTTGAGAGGGAAACTAAGTTCGAATGATGTTATGGGATATGTTGGTAAGTTGGTTGGGGTGTCGAGGGGCTCGGGATTGATTTCGGATGGTTAACGAGAATTTCAGAAGTTGGAAATTGCAGCAAAAAGCTGCTGGTGTGGAATCACAGAGATTTCCGCACCTGCGAAAGTTTGACCGCAAGTGCGGGATCGCAGGTGCGGTCTCGCAGGGGCGAGTAGGGAGCTTCAGGTGTGAGACTTGGCGGGGTTGGAGAGTTTTCGCAGGTGCGAGAGGATGGTCGCACCCGCGAGGTCGCTGGTGCGGAAGTCGAGTCGCAGGTGCGGAAGTCGGGGGAGACCTGTAGAGATCACAGGCGCGGAAGGAGCATCGCCCCTGCGAAGCCGCAAGTGCGAGTAAGTAGGTCGCAGGTGCGGAAATACCTGGGCAAAAATATATAATTAAACCCTCCGCGGCTTAAACCCTTATTTCACCATTTGTGTACGGACAGGGAACTTTTTGGACGAATTTTGAAGGAGAAAAAAAATCATTGGGTATCACAGAGGTAAGTAATTTGATTGTTAAAACTCATTTATGGGTGATTATAGACCATAATCCCAGTCTTTAATTCATGAAAAATAGTAGAAAAATAGGATTTGGGGCCATGAGATTATGAGACATTCAAGGGTCGATTTGAGGGGTCAAACAGACTCCGATTTTGGTGTTCTTTATATGTACGGACTCGTGGGAAGATGAAAAATACTTTTCTGTAAATATTTCTGAGTTTGGGGACGCGGGACCGGGGGTCGGGTTTTGACCGGTCTCGGATTTTTGAGTTAAATTCGATATTTTTCAATTGGAAATTATTCCTTAAACATATGTTGATGATAAAAATCTGAACTTGGTAGAGTTGGAGCCTTCGGAGGTTGATTCGAGAGGGAAGCGTGTTGCGGAATAATTCCGGGCTAGTTTTGGGGTAAGTAATGTCTTGAAATCTTGTCCTGAGGGTATGAAACCCCGGACTATGCACCCTTTCACGGGTTTTGAAAATGCAAAGGTGAAAACTTTGGAGATATACTCCCTACTTGGGAAATTATTGAGTTGCGAAACCGATTTCTAAGCTTATGCTTAATTATTATTTATATGTTATGATATGTTTTGGGCTGTAAGCCATGTTTGGGGCCTAGTGCCAACTTGTCTACCCCTTGGGGGACTATTTTACTGTGTTTCCTCACTTGCTATGCTATGATTTACACTCAGTCTTTTCCTGATAAATGGTTTTGACACTCAGAGTATTTTGATACTATTTATTGAAAAAATGAAACACTGTTTTAGGTCGAGAACCCGGTTTGTTTATGGCCTAAGGGCAAACTGAGAGTGTCTAACTGAGTGAGGTAAGGAGGCTTCCAGGCCTTATGAGTTATTTGAGTAGGCTTTCAGGCCTTATGAGTGATGTGAGGAGGCTTCCAGGCCTTATGAGAGATGTGAGGAGGCTTCCAGGCCTTATGAGATAGGTGAGAAGGCATCCAGGCCTTATGTTATTATTGCGCTTGGGCTGTAGGAGCCCCTGCGGAGTCTGTAACACACCCCCAGTGAGCGCCGGTACCGATTGAGTGATGATGATTTCCCACGGGGCTGATACTGAGTGATTGATGGAATTCCTGAGGGCATGGTTACGATAAATGATTTTGGCCCGAGAGGCGCGTTTATGATGATTTTACTATGTTTCTAACTATGATTCACTTTGCTTTCAAACTGAGTCTTACTGAGGATTTCACTGAGATATATTGATATTTACTTGTTTTTAAAGGAGTTTGGAACTGGTTTTTGAACTTATGAATTTGCTGAATACTACTTGGTGACTTGATGTTTTTAATAGTTGTTGTGAAATGGTGTATTTGTTTGTGTGCTTTATATTTCTCAGACTGTGATTTCTTTTCATTACTACTGAGTTGGCGTACTCATAAAGACTCCATGTGCCTCTGTGCACAGATCCAGGTACCGATTTGGAGCAGTAGTTGCCTCGTTCGTTAGCAACAGTCACGGGATTTCGAGGTAGCTGTCCAGCGTCCACAGCTTCTCCATCTCACCTCCTTGTTTAGCTTTAGAATTTGATTCAGAGATATACATTATAGTTTTAGCAGAGTTAGATTTATTTATTCGTAGATGCTCATGACTATTGTCTCTAGTTCTTGGTAGACTTGTTTAGGCTAATAAGGGAATGCTAAGACTTATTTATGTTATTGATGCTATGGTTGCATGTTTACTATTAAATTGTGAACTATGATAATCTAACAAATGCGTAGTAAAGTGATGGTTGGCTAGCCTAGTTCCACGATAGGCGCCATCACGGTCTGTTAGGATTTGGGGCCGTGACATCAATATTCGAGTATCAACATTCATGTAAAACCATAACCCCATAGCAAAGGAGTTTAGCAACGCATAGTCATGGTAGAAATCTCAATAAATTTTCAAGAATACATAAAAAATAATAAAAGAAGGGAAAAAGAAGAACTCCAGACGAATTCCACGGTCTCCAAACTCTGTGATGCCTTTTTCCTGCTTCCTAGTGTGTTAGATGGCCTAAAAGAGGTTTTTTCGCTTATAGATTGCGTACAAAAGTCGTTGGACAAAGTTTTCCTTTTCCTAGTCTGAATTAGCTTCAACTTCTCAGCATCGCATTGCCCGGTGCGGATGCTCAGGTTCATCTCTGTTGTGCTCCGGTGCGGATGCTAAGGCGGATGCCTTGGCCTGACTTCACTGCTAAGGATGCACCAAATATGATTTTTCTTAGGTTGGATGCGACGCATCCACCCTCTTCTCCTTTAGCTGGAACACTGTTTCTTCATATTTTTGTACTCCAAACACCCTAAATCATCACACACAACTCAATTAGTCATAAAATCAATAATTAGAACATGTTGGGCATTTTAACACCAAATAACATCAAAAAGTGGTTAAAATATGGGTAAAG
The DNA here is from genome assembly GCA_005239495.1 of Nicotiana undulata. Taxonomy (NCBI): domain Eukaryota; kingdom Viridiplantae; phylum Streptophyta; class Magnoliopsida; order Solanales; family Solanaceae; genus Nicotiana; species Nicotiana undulata. Next base: position 16,039 of record ML267137.1, on the reverse strand, counting down.
TAATATTAAAAAAAATAGACATATGCCCAACATCAGTAACAGTAACCACACTATTTAAATTATGTGAAATAATCATATTTGTATTATCGACTTGTTTCTTGTTTAGGTTTATTTTTTTGTTTAATATCTAAACAAAACATATGGATCCAGATTTTTCAAATCTCTAAATTCACAATCATATTCCAACAAATTAAAAAATGTATCTTATTTTTATATCAACTTAAATTAAATTTTTAAGTTTTCTATTTGATGCTCAATGCTTGTTCTGATGTGTATTGGTGGAAAAAAGATATGACATGTGGACTATTAGTAAGTTGACGAGGCATGACGTATGGAGCATTGATACAATGACAAGTGGAACTTTCAATTAGGTGAATTAAGGAGACAGGAAAGGCACGGGAGAAACACCCACGGGGTAACGTAGAGAAAATATTCGGGTCTAATAGCTGTCAAGGAAGAAACAGGAACGAAATGAATGAAGGATGCAAAAAAGGGAAGATACACGAACTAGAAGTAAATAGGGAAGGGGAATTGTATCAGTTACAAGAAATATTTAGTTATAAATGTGCCAGTTACGATTATCTATGGCAACCGACAATCAATACAATTAACGCCATTAGTGAGCCCAAATTAAGTGTGAAAATCGTTATAATTATATGATGCAATATAAGGACAGAATCCCATTTGAGAGGAGATGTGACGATTATTACTGAAATACAAACTATTATTCTTTGCTTTACTCTTCAAAGTTTTAAGCCTTGAATTAGGGGGTGTGATTGTCAGTACTTTTCTTACTTTTCTTTGCTAATCATTTCCACTTTTTGATCTATTCTTCTTAAATTTTGTTGAGAAAGTGAAGTAAATCTTGGTTATCAGTAACCTGTTTTCTTCTAAGTATTGACTTTGACCGAGAAATCTATTTTTTGTTAAGAAAATTGGTTCCGTTACCAGGAATCAGATAATATTTTCACTTTACGAATTCTATTTTTTTGACAACCAACTATGTCGACTGTTAACGAAAATAACCAGCTGAACCAACAAGATGGAACTCCACCACACCAATCACCAACAGAATCCCCTCAGAAATCTCGTAGAAGTTCACCTTAAAGGTCTACATCACGCGCTGATGATCAAAAGGGGACAAAAAAACTGTAGAGTAAGACGCTCTAAAGCTATTTATTGCGGAACACGTGAATAGTGCACTATAAGCTTTTGTTAGGGGATTGCCCAATGCGCCAAAAACTCCTCCACTGGTTGATACAACAACCTTAGAAAACCCACGCTTAGGGCTTGACAATTCTGAAAGTGGAGAAATTCCTAACGAATCGCGTGATGGAGGGTCAGGTCCACCAAATAATTCTAATTTATAATGTTTAGTACTAACTTTGCAGAAACAATTGAAGGAGCAAAACGATCACATAGAGAAAATACCCGGTGTGCCATGCCACCCCTGATCAAATGGGTGGATATTGACAAGTATGCACAACAACCCGGGAAGCCAAAGTGCAGCGCCTTTTCCAACTCCTAAAATATTTAAAATGCCTTATGTTCCAAAATATGATGGTGTCGCGCCACCTTTTTCTATCGCACGGGTCAGGTATGGAGAGATCGGGTTTATGACATTCTGGACAACTTCTTAAAGGAAGAGTCGCCACCTAACAATTTTTATGGTGCGTTAGGGCACCTAGAGTTGATAACTAATGAACTAGTTTGCGTTACCAGAGATTAGGGTAAGGGCTTGAAATTATCCCAAGGGGAAGGTGTTAGGCACCCCTCAGGATCCACAACTGTGGGTCCCAGCCAATAAGTTTTGTGAATTTGGACGGTGAGCAAATAACAAGTAAGGTTCATATAAGAGGGGATTTAAAACAAGTATGAAAATCTTTAAAGGTTTTGAAATAACATTAGAATAAACATTTGAAAAGAATTGTCCAAGGTTTAAAGTAATACGGATCACTTCAATGCAATACCCGGTATGTCACACCTCGAAGAGGCAGCTACACGTGGTATTAGCGCACCGGATATCATATTCGTATTCTACCCTTCCCACCCCGTAAAGGTTGTTAAAAAATGTGTGTGTTGGTTACGAATTCTTATTGCATGCTATTACCTGTCCCATTCTATAAGTCCTGGAGGGTGTTTAGGACTACTAATCCTACAAGGCAGGAACTAGGCTGAACCCTTAGGTTGAAAGGATAAAATACTAGGTGACATACAAAATAAGTAGGACTGCACATAAAAGGGAACATATAGAGACAAAGAAAGGCTCATAGGCCCCTCCACACATAGACATGTAAGTAGCACGTTTCAAACACGATTAAAGTCTTAGGACAGGAGTTCGAAAATATAGTAGGAATCTAGGTTAGAAAACTTAATGAAGACAGAAACTTTAATTAAAACTGATGGTTGATTTCAAAATATACAGTAGCTAAAGGCAACGGTAGAACTTAGAAATATGCAGTGATTTAAAGCTTTCTGTAAACATAGATGAAAGTCATTAAAGCATGGGTTTGAAGTAATTTTAAAAGATAAGGGACCAAAATACAGTGGCTCAACATAAAGTAATAATTATCAGTTTTCAAAGGACTGTAGTAAAAAAGTAGTAAAATGGTATCAAAATATAGTGACTTGAAAGACATACAAAGCAAGGATTCGAAATGGCACGATTTTGAGCAGAATGAGGCATCTTTTGAAATCCCAGTAGTTTGAAAATATAATAGGACAAGAGTCAGTGAAAATCACTAAAAGGAAATAGAGGCACAACTCTGAGATGTTAATATAGAGCAAGAATTTTAATAAAAGTAAAATAAACTTCAGCGAGGTAAACAAAAGTGGGAACAACAGGGTTCAAAATGTTTAAAGGAACGGATTAAACTAGAAGAACATGATTGATTTGATTTTAATATTTATTAGGCCTAAGGTTTTCCTAGGCGTCGTATACATTGCCTACTTATTTTAAAGAGTGAACATGCACATTTGGATTCTGATTTTAATAAATACATATTTGCAGGAAATTATTTCAAGTAGGTTAAACATATTTTATGAGAGTATTAGATTATGTTAACTAGGCGTTCAAGTTCTGATAAATAAGGAGTCTTAAGGGCAGGATATCTAATGCACAAAGTATCACCTTAAGACATGGTTTCTATATGTCATGTTTATGAAAATGCATGAGCAATATATTATGACAGTCTTTGTTACTCATTTAGTTATACTAGGCGTGAATAGACATGTTAAAATGAAGAACCTAAATATGATTTTAATGTATAGTATGCATGTCCTAAGCATGATACTATTGCGCACATAGGGAAATAAAGCCTAGGTCATGATTTCTACCCATACTACGCTAAACATGCATAATTCCCTCCCATATTCACTATCCAGCCCCAATCGTTTGTTTACAAATTATTACAGACCCTAGCAAATGAATTACAGTAATTGCATAAGAGAAAAATAAGAAGTTATTCTATAGAGAACCTTCAGACAGGCCCAACCTTCCAGCCTCACCCCTTTTGAGCTTCACAACCTTACATAGCCTGGGTGCGGCGAAGCTCCCAAAGGTCCTTGTGAGGGACCTGGCCAATACCAGCACCCAGCAGTTGAGATAGGTGTAGTGTAGAGTTACCTGCTTCAGTGTGTCAAAGTTCAGAGGGAACTCAAGGTCCCTAGGCAATGCTCACACCGAAGGGGTGGATCCTAAAGGTCTAAGAGTAGTGTGAAGTGCAGGAAGGAGTAGTTAAAAAGAGTTAAGTTTTGAAAAGGAGTTTTGAAATAACATGACTTTAAGGAATTATATAAAGATCTTTTATTGTAAAATTAGTTTGAAAATGAAGCAGTAGAATGGTCACAACTCAGCAAGTACGCAGAATTCAAGAAAATCAAACACAAATAGGGGAAAGGGATTGGGACAAGTAATAGTAGCATCTTTGCAGTAATTGATCCTTAGCACAAAGTTACAGATTTTCACAGAGTATGATATGTCAAGAGTTTATCATATATCATAGATACAAGTCTGAGAATACTAAGTATTATAGGTGCATTAGAAGCCAGACAATTGATAAAGAAACATACATAAAGAGATGCTAAATATGCAGAAAGAAGAAGTAAAAGATCACATTTTTGAGACCGGGAATTATTCCGAATGAAATTTTGAATTATTACCGAGAATAATTCCGAATAATTACCGAGGTCCGAATGAAATTTTGAGACCGGGAATAATTCCGTTATGTCATTTTTGTCTTGTTTGCAAAACTTGAAGTCATTCCGAGTAGTATTGCCCGGTACGGTGCATTGAAGTGAATTCTAGAATTTCAAATTCTTAAGTTTTTCGTTGTTGTTTTTCATGTTTGAGAGTTTGAGCGAGTCCGTATCACGAATACAGACTTGCCGGTGCTTTTGGACAGGGTCCCGAGGGGCTCGGGTGTGTTTTAGACTCCCGGGAGCTAAGTTAGAAAAACCAAAAATTTCTGCTATCTGGTTTCCTTCTCTGCGATAGCAGAAGGTGGGTTGCGATCGCGGAGAAGGATTTTGCTGGGCTGTTAATTGTTCTCTGCGATCGCAGCCTCCCCTTTGCGATCACAGAGATCTGAGTTCCACACCTTCGCGATCGCAGCCTTTTCTCGCGATCGCATTGAGTCGCATCGGGGCCGGGTGAGTTTGTTCTTCGCGATCGCAGGACCTCTGCCGCGATCGCAGAAGTCTGGCCAGTTGGCCTTCGCGATCGCAGGACCTCTTCCGCAATCGCAGAGGTCTGGCCAGTTGGCCTTCGCGATCGCATGCCCCTTGTCGCGATCGCAGTTAAGGAATCCCTGGGCAGTTTTATTAAATACGGGACTTAGCCTATTTCCTCCATTTTCATCTTCCTCCTAAAGTTTTTAAAGATCTCTTCAATGAATCTTTCACTACTGTTATTGAGGTAAGTAAATTCCATAGTTTTACTAGTTTCAAACATTAATTCCTAGTTAAATTCCCTACTAAATTATCTAAAATCATAGAATTAGGTAGTAATTTTAGGGTTCTTGAGGATTTTGTGATTTTCCATTTTAGGCCTTGAATTCAAGTAGAAATCACACCTTAATGATCCTTAGGCTATGGGTGAGTGATCCCTTCGAGAATTTTCGGAATTTGATCATGCGGGACCGGGCTTGGAATTTTGGAATTCTTCAAGAATAGCGATTTTTATTGCATAGCTAAGATAACTTCCCACATTGTGCATGCATTGATTCAATATTACCCCCCTTTTGACTAGTTTCGAGTCCTTGGGTATAGAGTTCGGAGTTTCGGGCGCAATTATGGTCCGAGGGGTAGATTCGACACGAGGTGAGTCTCCTTTCTAACCTTGTAAGAGGGAATTGTCCCCATAGGTGATGTATATGCTATGTGTAAATTGTTTGGGGGCTACGTACGCGCCAAGTGACGAGAGTCCGTACGTAGCGGCTATTATTGTTATGTCCGGGTAGTTAGGCCCACATCATGCCTTGTATGCTTTCTCGTAATGCCTTATATGCTTTTCTCGTAATGCCTGATATGTTTTCCTTGTAATGCTTTATATGATTTATTGTGACGCCATATGTACTATGAGATTATGGTTTGTATAGTGTTGTTCCTCTGAGGCTTTATGGAAAATTGTCTAATGGCAAGGAATTTGTTAAGGAAAGTAAGTATTGTGAAATATATGGGATTGTGCTGTACGCCACGTCAGTGTTGAAAGGAAATTGAAATGAATATGGGATCGGGCCGTACGCCACGGCATTGTTAAATTGAAATGAATATGGGATCTGGCCGTACACCACGACAGTGTTGAAAAGAAATTGAAATGAATATGGGATCGGGCCGTGCGCCATGGCAGTGTTGAAAACAAATTGAATATATATGGGATCGGGTCGTACGCCACTGTAGTGTTGAGAAGTATTTGTGATATATATATGAGATCGGGTCGTACGCCACGACGAGTTTAGAAGGTACCTTATGGGAGCGGGCCGTACGCCACGGCGGATCTAAGAATTTGTGATTATTGTTTCGTTCGGTGGTCTTACCCTTGAAAGTGCTTTATTGTTTAGTTCAGTAGTTGTTTGGATTTCTGCTCTTGATATGTACTTGTTGCTTATTTCCTGACATGCCTACTGTATTTCATTATATTCTATCATATGTTATTACTGTTGGACCTTAGTGAGTATCGAGTCGACCTCTCGTCACTACTTCTTCGAGTTTAGGCGGGATACTCACTGGGTACATATTTATTTAATATGTACTCATGCTGCACTTTCTCTTCTTTTCTGTACTTGACTGTACAGGTCCGGAGGCTGGTGCGTCTGATCATCAGACCGGTGCTAGATACTGATAGCGTGGTCATACTTCACGGTGAGCTGCTTTCCCGGCGACTTCCTAGCAGCACCCTAGAGTTCTTTTGTTATATTCTCTGTCCATGTCATTCACGCTGAGACTCTGTAAAATTGTAGTCATTGTATATTCAGTAGTTTCCCATGACACTCGTGACACTAGTTTCTGGCACACACGTAGTGAATATTTTGGGTTGTTGGTTGAACATATGTTATGCGACATGTCTATTGGTTGATTTTACGCACTTGTAGTTTTTATTTCATATCACCCGCCATTATTATGTTTATATCTGTTTAAAATTGGTTAAAAGATGAAATTTGTGTAACTGGGGATGATAACACTTAGTGTAATTTGTGTTGGCTTGCCTAACCCCGTCGTTGGGCGCCATCACGACCTGGATTAGGAATTCTGGGTCGTGACAGTAACTAGGAGCTGGTTGGTATGTGAATGAAGGTGTGGGATAGACTTGGTATTTGGGAGGGGACCTGTCTTGATGTGCCACCATCACGGCTTCTACATCCCTTTTCTTGGACACACCACCGGATTGCAGAGCTTTATTGGTAGCCTGTAAGGCTCCAAAGTTGGTAACCATACCGTTTTTGATGCCTTCCTCGATTCGCTCTCCCAACTTGAGAAAAATTGTGCCCCTCGACCATCATCAACCGCTCATAGTACTGAGGATCCTGAGTGCGCACAAAGAATTTCTTCATTTGTTCTTCTTCCAAGGCTGGCCTGACCTTGGCAGCCTCTGACCTCCAATGAGTAGCATACTCGCGAAAAGTCTCAGTTGGTTTCTTCTTCAAGTTCTGGATGTAAAACACATCCGGTGCTTTATCTGTGTTGAATCTGAATCTATCTATGAAGTCCGTAGCCATATTCACCCAATTGATCCATTTCTTTGGATCCTGATTGATGTACCAAGATAGTGCATCACCTTTCAAACTCCTCATGAAGAGTTTCATGCGGATCCTTTCATCTTTTCCTACGCTGACTAATTTGTCGCAGTAAGTCCTCAGATGGACTCTTGGGTCACCAGTACCATCAAACATCTCGAACTTAGGAGGTTTGTACCCCTCGGGCAGTTCAACATCTGGCTGTATGCAAAGATCCTCATAATTCAATCCCTCAACCCCTTTGACTCCTTCGATGCCCTGAACTCGGTTGGTCAACTTCTTGAGTTCCTCGGCCAAATTCCTGATGAGCTTGTCCTTCTCGTCGGACTCATAGGTATGCGGTGTGGAATGAGCTACAGTTTCCACATAAATGGGGTTGTCATAAGCATGGAGGTGATCTCTCGTCTGATTTTGGGGAGGCAGAGTGTTGTAGTGACATGTGTTGCGTGGTGCTGGTGAAATGGGATCTTTGGGGTGATTGGGTTGTTTTGGGACCTTTTGGGGTAAAGTGGGGTTCAGAGTATTTGGGAAGTGAACGTCTGGAACGTTGAGGGAGAATGATAAGTGGGCCAAATTCTTGACTTGGTCAAGTTCCTCTTGGAACTTCAGCAGCTTCTTCTCTAGTGGAGACATACCCTCGTGCAGAACCTGAATACCCTGACCATCAATGATCTCAACCTGTTCATCCCTGTTGTCTTTTCTAGTACCGCTTGCATCTGCCATTTTAGTTTTACCCTTGCTTTTTCCTTTGGGAGGACTGGGAGGAGGAGTAGGAGGAGGGCCCTTTGATCTGGTGCAATAAGTTGTTGATGCCAGAGTGCACGAACTAACCTTTGGGGAAGGGGAATAACTAACAAAAAGGCAGTGAAGTTAGTGAAGATATAAAGAATATTGCGGTAATTTAAACACGTAATGCGAAAATGTAAAACGCATCCTAAGTTGGGGAACCTCTTTATGCCCGAGGTAGGCCTAGCGACAAATTAATTTGGAGAACTTAAATACTAAATGCCTCATTTTATTGATAATAAAATAGACGAATCCAACTTGACTCTAAAAATACGAAAATGTAAAATGTCACTAATGGCCAATGGCCTCATTACATCAAAAGCAAAGTAAAGACAAATCCTATCTATTTGGTCTCAGAAGGACCTTCTCTAGACTCGGCACCTCTACTTGCCTTGATCAACGTTCCCATCTCACGGAGTCCCAGCAGTAAGTAGGTCTTGGCTAGAATTTCTACTTCAGTTCCCTCGGTCTTTTGACAAGTCTCGATCCTCCTAAAGAACTTTTCCTCCAAGTCAACTATGCCTCGTTCCAAGTGTGCTAGCCTCTGGGTGGAAGTGATGGCCATGTCCTTCTATTCCTCGATCAGCTTTTTGTTGGCTATGTGGATTTTGTGATGATATTCTTCACAGTCACGGAGCCTTTTGCACAACTGGTTGAACCTAGTTGTTGCCTCGGTTTTCTCGTCTATGACCCTATGTCCTCGAGCGAACCCTGGCTCAATACTTTCTCCCCAGTTATCTTCCAACCATCCCAGATAGTAAGGAGAGCAACCAGTGTGATACCTGTCAGGCTCGATAGTATCCTTCTCCAACCGGATCGTGCAGTGCCACAATTGCTGAGCTTGACACTTGTGAGGGTTGTCGTCATCTTGGAAGTACGCCCTGAGATGACTCATTTTCTCGACCCTTGGGACGACTTGCTTCCTCCCCGCCTGCCTCATGACGCGAATCGGGACGTAAGGATATGTCCCTCTAAGACCAATCAATATCAGGAATGGGGTGTCTCTAGTCCGAATGATGAATTCGTCGGTCGGGAACCACTCGAACATCCATTGGATTTGATCCTCGATCAGATTTTCCAAAAACTCGACCCATCCAATTGCATTTTCTGGCATTTCAAACATGTCAGGGATGTAGTTCATACGCTTTGGATGATGGAAAGCAATATGATCATCCCAAACTCTCCTATGTATGTCTTGACGGTAGTCACCCCTTTGCAAATGCTCGGTGAGCCAAAGCTGAAGTAGCAGGTTGCAACCCTCAAAATGTTTCTCTCCTCGTTGATAGTTCTCCAAAGCTTGGTATATGTCGGTAGCAATCATGGGTACAATGCTGAAATCATGTCCGTCGATTCCTTCCATCAGAGTCTTGGTAACCATAGCCAATCTGGTGTGGATTCTCCCCATCTTTGTCGGGAAAACCATCAATCCCAAAAAATAGAATATGAAGACGAATACACGGCGGTGAATGTGTCCTAGAGAGGTGAGGATAACTCTTCCTGATATGTGCGGTAAGACTGACTACGGCCATACCTCTCGTACAAATAGTCAAAAGGGATGTACGAGTCTTCCAAGTAGACTAAATATGGATTCTTCTTGAGTCCCATCATTTTGAGAAAACCCCGGCCTGTTCGGTTTTCAGGAATCAATAACCCTTGAGACTCCCAAGGCAAACTAGCTAAACCCCCTATCTCCTCTAGCAGCGGTGTCATCTCATTGTTCCCAAATCGAAAAACTGACCGATCATAGTCCCAGANTTTTCAGGCATCAATAACCCTTGAGACTCCCAAGGCAAACCAGCTAAACCCCCTATCTCCTCTAGCAGCGGTGTCATCTCATTGTTCCCAAATCGAAAAACTGACCGATCATAGTCCCAGAATAAGGTGGCAGCCTCTATCCTCATGTTATTAGGCCGAATGTCCAAAAGAGAGGGCAAGTTGCCCAGGTGTTTTCTGACTGTTGTTTTGTCGCTTGAATGCAAGTCTTCCCACCAATTTAGAAGTTTTGGGTGGATGTTGGTGACCATGCCGAATCTGGGGACCTCGTGCCTCATCTCTGCAAAATAAACAGGTTAGGCCCTTACCCCCACCGGGCTCGACTATTTAACATCAATAATTAGCAATGAGCATTTAAGTTCTCCAAATAAATGCACAGAACGTGAAAGCGTCCTTTTGGGTTCCAGGGAAACCTAATGGACTTTGGACGAGGCTATCTTAAAGGCTATTGTGCGGACAACACATTATCCTGGCTAGGTTTGACCATGATGCATGCAACATACAATAGAGTAAGGTTTCTATTGGGGTTTTAGACTGGTACCCTTGAGCGGACAACTCAAGGGGGAAGGCACGGAACCGTCGACTGCACCGCTGATCGACTAGTTTTACCGCAAATATGCCTTTCCAAATTTAGGGGGTGATAATATTGGAATAGCGCAACCACTCATTGTAACCGTTGCTATAGGATTTGTTTGGCACGAATGGAATATGAATGCGGAGAATGATATGTAATAATAAGCATTAAAATAGATAAGCATGTATTTTCACGTTGAGGAAAACAGTAAAGAAAGGAAATACAACAGTTATAATGGAAATCGGTTACAAAGAAAACATGAAGATATGTTACCTGTAAAAGTAAACAATTAACGGCATATAACGGGGAATAGGAAAAGGCATAAGCATTTAAATGCAAATTAAAGGTCCAAATTTACAAAGCAAATTGTAATGGTATAAGCCTAGGGAAGATCCCCAGCAGAGACGCCATGCTGTCGCGCCCCTTTTTTCTATAGCACGGGTCAGGTACGGAGAGATCGGGTTTATGACATTCTGGACAACTCCTTAAAGGAAGAGGGTTTAAGGAAAAGTCGCCACCTAACGATTTTTATGGTGCGTTAGGGCACCTAGAGTTGATAACTCATGAACTAGTTCGCGTTACCAGAGATTAGGGTAAGGGCTTGAAATTATCCCAAAGGGAAGGTGTTAGGCACCCCTCAGGATCCACAACTGTGGGTCCCGGCCAATAAGTTTTGTGAATTTGGACGGTGAGCAAATAACAAGTAAGGTTCATATAAAAGGGGATTTAAAACAAGTATGAAAATCTTTAAAGGTTTTGAAATAACACTAGAATAAACATTTGAAAAGAATTGTCCTAGGTTTAAAGTAATACGGATCACTTCAATGCAATACCCTGTATGTCACACCTCGAAGAGGCGGCTACACGTGGTATTAGCGCACCGGTCATCATATCCGTATTCTACCCTTCCCACCCCGTAAAGGTTGTTAACAATGCGTGTGTTGGTCACGAATGCTTATTGCGTGTGTTGGTCACGAATGCTTATTGCGTGCTATTACCCGTCCCATCCTATAATCCTGGAGGGTGTTTAGGACTACTAATCCTACAAGGCAGGAACTAGGCTAAACCCTTAGGTTGAAAGGATAAAATACTAGGCGACATACAAAACAAGTAGGACTGCACATAAAAGGGAACATATAGAGACAAAGAAAGGCTCATAGGTCCCTCCACACATAGACATGTAAGTAGCACGTCTCAAACAAGATTAAAGTCTTAGGACAGGAGTTCGAAAAATAGGAATTTTAGCAAAGTAGTAGGAATCTGGGTTAGAAAACTTAATGAAGACAGAAACTTTAATTAAAACTGATGGTTGATTTCAAAATATACAATAGCTAAAGGCAGCGGTAGAACTTAGAAATATGTAGTGATTTAAAGCTTTCTGTAAACATAGATGAAAGTAATTAAAGCATGGGTTTGAAGCAATTTTAAAAGATAAGGGACTAAAATACAGTGGCTCAACATAAAGTAATAATTATTAGTTTTCAAAGGACTGTAGTAAAAAAGTAGTAAAATGGTATCAAAATATAGTGACTTGAAAGACATACAAAGCAAGGATTCGAAATGGCACGATTTTGAGCAGAATGAGGCATCTTTTGAAATCCCAGTAGTTTGAAAATATAATAGGACAAGAGTCAGTGAAAATCAGTAAAAGGAAATAGAGGCACAACTCCGAGATGTTAATATAGAGCAAGAATTTTAATAAAAGTAAAATGAACTTCAGCGAGGTAAACAAAAGTGGGAACAACAGGGTTCAAAAAGTTTAAAAGAACTGATTAAACTTGAAGAACATGATTGATTTGATTTTAATACGTATTAGGCCTAAGGTTTGCCTAGGCGTCGTATACATTGCATACTTATTTTAAAGAGTGAACATGCACATTTGGATTCTGATTTTAATAAATACATGTTTGCAGGAAATTGTTTCAAGTAGGTTAAACACATTTTATGAGAGTATTAGATTATGTTAACTAGGCGTTCAAGTTCTGATAAATAAGGAGTCCTAAGGGCAGGATATCTAATGCACAAAGTATCACCTTAAGACATGGTTTATATATGTCATGTTTATGAAAATGCATGAGCAATATATTATGACAATCTTTGTTACTCATTTAGTTATACTAGGCGTGAATAGATATGTTAAAATGAAGAACCTAAATATGATTTTAATGTATAATATGTATGTCCTAAGCATGATACTATTGCGCACATAGGGAAATAAAGCCTAGGTCATGATTTCTACCCATACTACACTAAACATGCATAATTCCCTCCCATATTCACTATCCAGCCCCAATTGTTTGTTTATAAATTATTACAGACCATAGCAAATGAATTACAGGAATTGCATAAGAGAAAAATAAGAGGTTATTCTATAGAGAGCCTTCAGACAGGCCCAACCTTCCAGCCTCACCCCTTTTGAGCTTCACAGCCTTACATAGCCTGGGTGCGACAAAGCTCCCAAAGGTCCTTGTGAGGGACCTGGCCAATACCAGCACCCAGCAGTTGAGATAGGTGCAGTGTAGAGTTACCTGCCTCAGTGTGTCAAAGTTCAGAGGGAACTCAAGGTCCCTAGGCAAAGTTCTAAGAGTAGTGTGAAGTGCAGGAAGTAGTAGTTAAAAAGAGTTAAGTTTTGAAAAGGAGTTTTGAAATAACATGACTTTAAGGAATAATATAAAGATCTTTTATTGTAAAATAATTTTTAAAATGAAGCAGTAGAATGGTCACAACTCAGCAAGTATACATAATTCAAGAAAAGCAAACACAAATAGGGAAAGGGATTGGGACAAGTAATAGTAGCATCTTTGCAGTAATTGATCCTTAGCATAAAGTTACAGATTTTCACAGAGTATGATATGTCAAGAGTTTATCATATATCATAGATACAAGTCTGAGAATACTAAGTATATAGGTGCATTAGAAGCCAGACAATTGATAAAGAAACATACACAAAGAGATGCTAAATATGCAAAAAGAAGAAGTAAAAGATCACAGAGGCCATAATGACAACTAAACAAGAAACAAACAGGGGTCATGTTAGGCTAGAAGAAGAAGAGAGATCATAGAGAGAGAGTAGACATAATAGTTACATGGCAGGCAATAGAACCATAAGTAAAAGCACAAAAGAAACAACTAGAATCTTAACCAAAATTGAAACATATTGTTTGAGGATGTCATAAACTTAAACTAGAACATACTAGTGTTAAGAGAGAGAGCAAAGCAGAAGAGAGCAAAATGATAACACTATTAGCCTTGGCTTGCAGCCGGCTAATAATAGGCAAGAATAGAGAGCAGCAAATAGAGCCAAAGAGATACAGAAAGAAAGAGCACAGAGAGTAGTATAGAGTGTAGATGTCTGTGTGTGTTTGTGTGATCAAGAGTGTGTTTTGAGTGTGTTTTTTTGTAAAGAGAGAAGACAGGGTATATATAGTTTGAAAAACGAGTAGTCACATAGGTAAAGGGTGCACAGTTATGGAAATACAACCAATTAGTATCAATTAAAATACTGGACTCCTTTAATTAAGGAGTCAAGTTCAAAAGGAAAAGCAATCAATTCATAAGACTGATTTTGCTTCATTTGGGACAAGAAAATCACATAATACATAAATAAAGCCGAGTATATAGTATATAATTAAGGAAAGTTGAAATAACATTACATTTATAAAGTAAACTAGGGTATTAGTTTGAAAATCAACTGAAAGAATCTCGAACTCAGTTACAATCACAGGGAATCCGAGATAGTTAAGGAAAGCATCACATAAATATGCAAAGAATTCGAAAATTGGTACAGAATTATAGAAGAAATACCAAATCATGTATTCAAGGAAAGCATCACATAAATATGGAAAGAATTCGAAAATTGGTACAGAATTATAGAAGAAATACAAAATCATGTATTCAAGGAAGGCATCACAGGCCTGGGGATTCTTACACAATATGATTGGTATAAATCGACAAGTAGACAACCAGTACAGTAGAGGTCAGAGTTTTTTCAAACATTTAAATAGCAGTCACTGATAGACACGAAGATATACTCATAGAAATCACCAAGAAGAGGTCTTAATAATGAATCACGCGAAAGTCATAAAAAAAACACGAGTACACATAGCCAATCAATAAGGATCAACCTAGAACACAAGGGTTTCAGCAATAACAGTTCAAACAACAAGAAATCATGAGATACTCGCTTAAACATGGCATAGATGACTAAAATCAAGAGGGAATACTGTTTTGAGATCAGAGTATAGAAACCCTAGCTTTGAAATTGTTAAAAACGAGATTTTTCGGAAAAAACCATAGAGAAACTTCATAATATTGTAAAAATGTAAACGGATCTTAAAAGAAAACCGAGATACAGAAGATTAGGGTTTCGTGGAACCCAGAAAAGAGGGCAAACCTCATAAACGGCATAGATTTAGGCCGGAGAGACTGAAACACTTACTCAAACGGCTGGGGACAGGCCGGAAAATGGCAAGAGGACCAAAGGAGATGAGTGGACCGCTCCAGTCTCGTCTGAAGAACTTAAGGTATCACTAAGTAGGTGAGAGGCAGGTAGATGGCCAGGAGGTGATGGAGAACCAAGTTTCCGGTGAAAATCCACTGGAGAAGACGACCAGAGACCATCAGAGAAGACGAAATCAAGGAGACTTCTGGAGAGTCATAGAAAGAGATAGAGATATAGAGAAATGAATTGTATCGAAGTAAATGAGACGGAGGGGGGGTTAGGTTAGAGTTAAATTAGGAAGGTTACATCTGGACAGTTGATCAAATTTGATCAACGGTCGAGATTGAATCCTAGGTGAGCCGGGTATTTAATGGGGTTTGGGCTGGGTAGGAATTGGATCTGGGTTGGGTATTTTAATTAGGCTTTGGGTTGGGGTTAATTAGGCTAGATTTTAAATAATAAATGGCTAGATATTAAATACCAAAAAATAGATAAATAATTAAATAAACAACCAATAATTGTACAAAAAATGAAATTGAGTTTAAATAGATGAATTACAGTAATTAAATAATATTAAGTGTAAAAAATGCATAAGTTTCGAACTAAAATAATACACAATGTTCAATTGGGCTATAATTGCAAAATTATTGTAATTGAAATTAAATAAGACCCAATTTGTAACGACCCAGCCGGTCGTTTCGTGTGTTGGGACTCCGTTCCCGTGAATGACTCTTCCCATAGCGACTACTCGTGCCTTATGACTTGTGTGGACCGGTAGTTCGAGATTTGGAAGTGTTTTGGCCAGTTCAGGAACACTTGGTTCCTGAAGGCTAGCCTATTTGGCTGATTTTGGTTCCGAGCAGCATTTTGAGCAAACGACCTCGGAATCGAGTTCTGACAGCTCCAGCAGCTCCGGATGATGATTTCGGACTTGGGAGTGTGTTCGCCCCGGGTTTCTGATGACACGGGAGTATTTCAACACCTGAATTGGAATTCAGGATTTCATGTGATTTGGAATTCAGCCTGGAATTGGACCTCGTGATATCATGGTCCGAATAGAATTTCGGAACTGGCAATAGTTCCGTACAGCCATTTATGACTTGTCCGCAAAATTTGGGGTCATTCCGAGTAGTGTAGACCCGTTCGGCGTATTGATGAGTCGTTGAAATGTTTCTTGAAATCCTAAGCTTGATCTAAGGGGTTTTGGAGAGTGATTCTGGGTTTGAATGATGT